>JANAVB010029216.1:8359953-8506861 GCA_029216955.1 Iris pallida
TTAATTTGGTTTGGTTCTTAGTATGTTTGGTTTGATTTGATTTTATAACTATATATAAGATCTCTCAAAACCAAAGCAAGTATGAAATGAACCAATTCTCACGTGATAAAAAATTTTGAGTTTTTTTAGAAATTCCAGAATAGGCCGGTTCAATTGTGTACCGGTGCGGCCGGTACACCGGTAAAATCATGGTTCTGGAAAAAAAAAACTGCAGATACTTAAAAAAAATCAGGTTCAAGTCAGATCGGACCTATTTTTTTAGCAAAATACGGTCAGATCCGGTCCAACCGCCGGTCTGGTTCGGTACGGTTCTGACAACACTGGTTTCTTTTTATACTAAATTGGTGGGAAAAAGATTCTTCCCACTTTCCAGTAATGATAGTTGATAAAATGTTTCTTCTACTGTTGTTACTTCTTTGAATCAACAACAACATGTATACATGTATTTCTTTGCAGAATAGAGAGCCGAGTTCATCACATGGAGAACAATAACCAGCCATCAGTTGGTGGTTCTGATCTTGGCATCCCCAATGAGGATGCCGAGATGATAAATAACCTCTTTGAACAGTATGAAGAAATGAAGAGGCAAAACGTCAAGGAAGCTACGCCAGATCATCAGAAGGAAGGAACTTCAACCTAGAAGAAAAATCAGAATTACTATAACGGTATAACCTCCTCACCCACCAAAACAGGAAATGTTGAATTATGTAATTGACTGAAAAAGTTCAAAAATAAATTCTTTGCATGGCCTTCATAGGGCCGGCGTACACATGGACAAACGGCAGAACTGCTCCATTCCTCATTAGGGAACGCCTCGACCGAGCTCTTGCGGAGGTTGAGTGGCGCCACCTTCATCCCCATGCCACTCTCTCTACCCTCCCTCGCATCAATAGTGACCATGCTCCCATCCTCCTCAACACACACGACAAACTGCCCAAGAGGAAGAGACTGATGCGGTTTGAAGCCTACTGGACTTCACATGCGGGATACGCCAAAGCACTCGACAGCATATGGAAGAGCCAAACCCTTTCATCCGAAGAGATCATCACACAGAAACTCAGGAAGACCCTCAATCAGCTCAGAAAATGGGGCGAGACCTCATTTGGAAACATCAAGCATCGGTTATCCTTACTCAAGAACAAAATACAAGCCCTCCAAGCTACCGATACAACCGACAACTCACTCCAGGAAGAAAGTGTTATTGCCGGGAACGCCGGGGCACGCTTTTCGATGGAAAATACAGAAACTGAAACAGTTGTAAAGACAATGTTTCAAATGCAATTCCTTAAAGAAGGTTTTGCAACAGAGATCCAGAAGGATTCTGCAAATTACGAGATCTAAAAAGATATCGTAATTCACGAATAATCTAAAGAGATTTTCGTGATCGTAGCAAACTGACAGTAGTGCCTTCTAAAAAGAAGATACTGACAGAACTGCTAAAGGCAACAGAAGGGTGACAGGCGAGAGATGGAATTGCTGGGGTGAATGATCACCGTTGCTCAAAGCTTTATTCGCCCTCTGCGAACAGCTTCCAGGAACCAGCAAGGTTGACGGAAAACCTTGGAACACTCCTGCTCTTCTGACTCCTCGGAAGACGGCGAACTCCTCTGGCAATGGCTCTACTCTTCTCTCTCTGTTTCTGAAGTAACAGAACCCACGCGTACTAAAAAGTACTAGTGTTTGTGTTAAAAAACACGCTCACTACTCTGTTGTGTTAAAGAACACTTAGAGTTTTCTCCCTGGAATTCTGATTTCTCCAACACTGAGAGAGAGGAGAGAACCTGCATATATAGCCTACGGGGCGGTTGCCAAGCAGTTGCCTGAACTTCAGGGTAGTGGCTGAACCACTCCTGAAAGTGCAGCAACTGCTGCAACCGTTCCCGCTCTAATATGCAGCCAGCCATACGCACATACGCACTCTACGCACACTGCGTACGCTGCGCACACTGCGCACTCTACGCACGCTGCGTACGCTGCACACACTGCGCGTACTGGGCTGCGTACTGGGCTGCGTAACTGGGCCAGCGTAACTGGGCTCGCGTAACGGGCCGCGCAACGTGGTCGCGCAAGTGGCTCGCGCAACTTAAGCGCACTATGCGCCTAGCGACGATGCTGACGTGCTAAGTGCAAAGTGCGCCAACAAAACGCCACATTACGCCTCTTGAGCCCTTGAGCCCGAGTCCGAGACCGAGTCCGAGTCCGAGTCCGAGTCGCTAAGCCCCAACGGGACTTAGCTCCTATGGAAATAAATTTCCCAAGAGCAAAAAGCATGAATGCTTTAATTGTTGATTTTAGTCTTTTTTCCCTTAGAAAAATAATCCCACATGGCAAACCCATGTGCACCTCCACACCACTTGTGCATCTCCAATAATAGCAAAGCTAATATATAGAGATACAAAACCATTTGTTTTTTCCGATGTGGGACTAAACCTTTCAAAAGAAAAAACCAAAAAACCCAACAATCCCCCACATATCTCTATATGTATGAGTATGAGTGTTCCCCACAGTAACTGTCCATTATGCTTTTAGGATAGATGCCACTTAAGACTTGAATCTTCCCACGTGAGTCAAACAACAGACTACAACCACAAGAATGGACTAAGCCTTGAATTCTACATCATAGCTGAAATTCTCCCCACTCACATAATGTAGTTACATGTGCCTCTGGCTGCACATTTAAGGCCGTGTGCCAGCCTGGTTTCAGTGTATAATATTGGGCGTCTACAATTTTACCCTCAAGAGATGGCCTGATATCTCTTTGTCCATACACTATATGTGAGTTCTTTACTAAAGAGACATGGCATGAAGCGTCCAACGCTTCCTTTGCGGTGCTACGCCGCTATGACATGGCCTTAAGCCGAGGACCTTACCCCGAATCACCGAGAACCTCATCGTAGTGTCATACTACCCATAGCATGAGGTCTAGCCCCTTTGTAGTGCCAAACTACCCAGCATGAAGCCTTACGCTTCTGTGCGGTGTTACGCCGCTACGACATGGCTTGCAAGGCCGAGGCTTTATCCCTAGCCGAGTTTACCCCATTGTGGTGTCGTGCCACCCGTAACATGAGGAACACCTCCTCTTTGTAGTGCTGACTACATTCCTCTTTAATTCAATATACAGCATTAGGCCAACTGCCTATTTGCGGTGCTATGCCGCTGTGACTTGGCTAACATAGCCGAGACTTTACCTCCTTCGAGAACCTCATGGTGGAGTCACCGCCACACATAGCATGGAGTCACACTCCTTGTAGTGCTGTGCTACCATGCTTCCTGTAAAACATACCAGACATTCCAAATGCCTGAGAACTCATTAAGGCATTTAAGCCAACCTCCCACAGGATCTGTTTTTCGCAGAAAACAACAGTAGACAACAGTGGTTATAGGTCCGTAATCTCTTCATGCCCAATAGAACATGTACCCACCGTTCCTGATATTCTTCCGATTAGTGGTCCTCCCTTGAACCAAAAGCTAGATGCCTAGTAGATAAATCTTTGAACTAATAGCATAAAACTTTATGGTAGGAATACAATAATACAATATCAGAATGCCTTCAAGCCCATTTTACAAGCTGTGTCATCGACCAGCTGGCGCTTGAGGCCCTTGGTGAACGGATCCGCCAGGTTCTCCTGACTCCGAACATCAATTACTGCAATAATACCTCTCTTGATAAGATCGTGTACTGTCCTGTGCTTCAACCGCACAGTCCTCTTCTTCCCGTTGAAAAGGTCATTTGATGCCACCGCCGCAGTCGCCTGGTTGTCGCCGTATATCGGTATCGCCAGTATTTGCGCCCCAACCACTGGAAGATCATACATGAGCTCCTGAAGCTATTCTGCTTCCTCGGCTGCGGTATCAAGTGCAAAGAACTCAGATTCCATGGATGACCGCGAGAGCATAGTCTGCTTCTTCGACTTCTACGATATAGCAGCTCCACCCATTGTGAAAATGTATCCACCTGTGGACCTCTCGCTCTCCACCTCTGAGCACCAACTGGCATCACTGAAGCCTTCCACTACCGACGGATCTCCGCTGTAGTACAGTGCATATGTCTGAGTCTTCTTGAGATATCTCATAACCCGTTCCACAGCTTTCCAGTGTTCAACACCTGGATTGCTCGTAAAACGACTCAGCATTCCTACGGCGAAAGCTATGTCTGGCCTTGTGGCAGTAGTAGCATACATCAAACTCCCGATTACGCTTGCATACTCCAGCTGCCTGACGCTTTCCTCTGAATTAGGCTTCAGCTTCAGATCACACCTGTACGGCGTATCGATCCCTGGAAGATCCCGATACCCATAAAGAGTGATCATTTTCTCAATATAATGAGACTGTGACAGTGCTATTCCAGTGTCTGTCCGGATGATCTTGATCCCTAAGATCACATCAGCTTCCCCCAAGTCCTTCATACTAAACTTGCTAGAGATGAACTTCTTTGTCTCAGTGACACAGCTAATATCCGTACCTAGGATAAGCATGTCGTCCACGTACAGACAAACGATCACACCTCTTCCATCAGCGAACTTCGTGTAAACACACTTGTCCGTATCGCTGACCATGTAGCCATTTGACCTTATAACTTTGTCAAATTTCTCATGCCATATCTTGGGAGCCTGTTTAAGACCGTACAAGGATTTTATCAACTTGCAGACTTTGTCTTCAAGACCCCTGATGACAAATCCTTCTGGCTGTTGCATGTAAATCTCTTCGGTCAGCTCGCCATTTAGGAAAGCCGTATTCACATCCATCTGATGTATCACCATCTTATGTATCGCTGCGAGAGCAATCAACATTCTGATGGTGGTCATCCGGGCTACTGGAGCATATGTGTCAAAGTAGTTAATCCCCTGCTTCTGAAAAAACCCCTTGGCTACCAACCTAGCCTTGAACTTGTCAATAGTTCCGTCTGCTTTCATCTTCTTCTTGAAGATCCATTTGCATCCGATGGGTTTCGCTCCTTTAGGAAGATCAACCAACATCCAAGTGTTATTTGAGGTGATGGACTCAATCTCATTATCAATCGCCTCCTTCCAGAAAATCGCGTCTCTGGTCTTCATCGCCTCATCATAGGTAAGCGGATCTGCTTCCACATGATAGGTGACAAAGTCACTTCCGAAGTCCTTCGGCCTCCTCACACGCTTAGCTGACGGCTCAGCTTGTTCTGGTTCAACCGTTGTATCAACAACAACATCTTCTTGGACCACATCTTCATTGAAGACTTCAGTCTCTTGTGCACCCTCATTATTCTCCGGAACATCCGGAAGAACAATATTCTTGTGCCTTGCAAACTTGTCTTCAAAATATTCTGTATCGCGAGATTCAATGATATGATTGGCTCAATATCAAGAAATCTCCGAACATCACTCTTCTCGGCATACCCCAAGAAGATCGTCTTTGTAGTCCTTGTCCCAAGCTTCTGAATCTTTAGATCTGGAAGCTTGACATACGCCAGACACCCCCACACTCGAATGACATTCAAGTTAGGTCTGACCTTGAACCAGAGTTCATGAGGAGTAACGTCTGAAGTTGCATGAGGCACTCGATTTAGAATATAAGTGGCCGTCAATGCAGCTTCTCCCCAGTAGCACTTAGGAAGGCCAGCAGTCAACAACATTGAATTTATCATTTTTGTCAACGTCCTGTTCTTTCTCTCAGCTACTCCGTTTGATTGAGGAGAGTACGGAGCCGTAGTCTCATTGACAATTCCATGTTCCTTACAGAACGATGCGAATTCATGAGACCTGTACTCCCCACCTCGATCACTTCTTATCCTTTTGAGTTGTTGTCCAGTCTGCTGCTCAGCTTCGGCTCTGAACTCCTTGAACTTCTCGAATGCTTCGTCTTTAGCCTTCAGCAAGTAGACAAACGCATACTTTGAGAAGTCATCGATGAAGGTTATGAAATACTTTATCCCGACCTTTGTAGAGAACTGTTTGAAGTCACAGATATCGGAGTGAACCAACTCCAGAAGATCTGTACTTCGATTAACCCGAGAAAAGGGTTTTCTTGTGATCTTCGTTTGAGCACAAACTTCACATTTCTCTACCTTACCCCCACACTTGGAGATAAGTCCTAGACTAGACATTCTGTTTATTCGTTTACAATGAACATGTCCTAGCCTATTATGCCACAACTCAAGAGTATAAGCAGGAGTGATTTCATTAATTATATTAATTATATTGGACAGATTTACAAGCTGAATCTTGAACATTCCTTCGGTATAAAAAGCTTTCTCGAAATATGTTCCCTTGATAGACATCACCATCTGGCCAGCATTGATGTCCATTCTGAGGCCTGCATTGCAGAGTAAGCCTCCCGAGATCAGGTTCTTGGCGATAGCAGGTACGTGCTTCACGCCTTGAAGCGTCAGAGACTTGCCAGAAGTCAGCTTCAGAATAACCGTCCCGATCCCTAGAACTTCAGCTTGTGCTGGGTTCGCCATCACAATCGCTTCTGAAGTGGGTGTGTAGGTAGTGAACCACTCCTTACTGGAGCAGACATGGCAGGTGGCTCCAGTATCTATCCACCAGTCTGAATCAGATCCTACAGCATCAACCTGTCCAATCATAGCAATTACATCAGTAATCATTGAGACTTTGCTAGGCTCACCTTGCTCTGATTTCTTGGCCGGTGCTGTGCATTCACTTTTGAAATGGCCCAACTGGCCACACTTGAAACAAGGCATCTTTGCCTTAGAT
Source organism: Iris pallida (assembly GCA_029216955.1). Lineage (NCBI taxonomy): Eukaryota > Viridiplantae > Streptophyta > Magnoliopsida > Asparagales > Iridaceae > Iris > Iris pallida. The sequence continues at coordinate 8,366,649 of JANAVB010029216.1, forward strand.
TTCTTTGACTTGAAAGAAGTTCCCTTAACATTCAAGTTGTTAGGGTTCTTCTTCTTCTTCTGGAAATCTACACGCTTTTCCTTTCCCTTTGGTTCCTTGGTCTGAACCAGATTGGCGTTAGCCAATTGCTTGGACAGTGTGTCCACCTTCAGTTGAGCCCGCATCTGGTCCTCAAGATAGATTTCCTGTAGGAGATCTTCAAGGGTGATTTCCAACTTCTTCCTATGCATGTTTGCATAGAACTTGCTCCACCCAGCGGGGAGCTTTAATTTGAGACAATCCCTCCAACAACAAACTTGTCGGGGAGGGGCATAGCCTCGTCTTCCAATTTCTGTCGCAACTTCAGAAATTATTTGACCTGCGGCAGCATGGACTTCTCGTCCTCAAAGAGCCATTTATGATATTTTTCAACCACAAATATTTTGCTCATGTTCTTGTCTTCTTCGTACAGTTTTTCTAGAGACTCCCATATGTCTCTGGCAATTGGTTTCTTACTGTAGGATTCTGCTAGAGAATCCTCCATAGCATTCAGGATAAGCAACCTGCAAATGCTATTTTCCTTTCTCCACTTGGCCTGAAGTTTAGTAGCCGCAGTGATTGCGGCAGCAGACCCAGTATCTGGAACAGTAGGTTCCTCTTCAAGCAATACGTGATCAACGTCTCTAAGTTGAAGAGTGAGATAAACCTTCCTCTTCCAGACTTGATAATGCTCTCCATCAAACTTTTCTAATTTGTAAAAGTCAGTATTGAGGAGTGAAGCATTAATATTTTCCATCGTAGCAATAAAGCTTTGAGATTGTTATTGCCGGAAACGCCGAGGCACGCTTTTCGATAGAAAATACAGAAACTGAAACAGTTGTAAAGACAATGTTTCAAATGCAATTCCTTAAAGAAGGTTTTGCAACAGAGATCCAGAAGGATTCTGCAAATTACGAGATCTAAAAAGATATCGTAATTCACGAATAATCTAAAGAGATTTTCGTGATCGTAGCAAACTGGCAGTAGTGCCTTCTAAAAAGAAGATACTGACAGAACTGCTAAAGGCAACAGAAGGGTGACAGGCGAGAGATGGAATTGCTGGGGTGAATGATCACCGTTGCTCAAAGCTTTATTCGCCCTCTGCGAACAGCTTCCAGGAACCAGCAAGGTTGACGGAAAACCTTGGAACACTCCTGCTCTTCTGACTCCTCGGAAGACGGCGAACTCCTCTGGCAATGGCTCTACTCTTCTCTCTCTGTTTCTGAAGTAACAGAACCCACGCGTACTAAAAAGTACTAGTGTTTGTGTTAAAAAACACGCTCACTACTCTGTTGTGTTAAAGAACACTTAGAGTTTTCTCCCTGGAATTCTGATTTCTCCAACACTGAGAGAGAGGAGAGAACCTGCATATATAGCCCACGGGGCGGTTGCCAAGCAGTTGCCTAAACTTCAGGGTAGTGGCTGAACCACTCCTGAAAGTGCAGCAACTGCTGCAACCGTTCTCGCTCTAATATGCAGCCAGCCATACGCACATACGTACTCTACGCACACTGCGTACGCTGCGCACACTGCGCACTCTACGCACGCTGCGAACGCTGCGCACACTGCGCGTACTGGGCTGCGTACTGGGCTGAAGTGCGCCAACAAAACGCCACATTACGCCTCATGAGCCCGAGCCCGAGTCCGAGTCCGAGTCCGAGTCCGAGTCCGAGTCGCTAAGCCCCAACGGGGCTTAGCTCCTATGGAAATAAATTTCCCAAGAGCAAAAAGCATGAATGCTTTAATTGTTGATTTTAGTCTTTTTCCCCTTAGAAAAATAATCCCACATGGCAAACCCATGTGCACCTCCACACCACTTGTGCATCTCCAATAATAGCAAAGCTAATATATAGAGATACAAACCATTTGTTTTTTCCGATGTGGGACTAAACCTTTCAAAAGAAAAAACCAAAAAACCCAACAGAAAGAACACTGTGCTCAGAACTCAACGACCTCCTCCTCCTCGAAGAATCCTATACTGGAAGCAGAGATCTAGATGCCAATGGATAAAAGAAGGGGATAGAAACACCAAATACTTTCATGTCCAAGCGACAAATAGGAAAAGAATCAATGATATTCATAGCCTTCATTTTGAAGATGGGAATTGGACTACTGATCGAGACACAATCGCGTCGACTATCATTGAGCACTTTCAGAAACTATTCAGCGAGGATGATTCAGTACCAGTGGAGCCATCATTCACCATCTCCAGCAACCCTATATCCTCTGATACCAATGACTCGTTGGGAGCCGTCCCCTCCATGGAAGAAATCGAACAAACAATCAAGAACATGGGTCTCCTAAAGGCGCCAGGGCTAGACGGGTTCCCCGCTTGATTCTTTCAAAGCAGCTGGCTACTGTTAGGACATGACATGGGGAAGATGATTCAACATTTCTTCAAAACTGCCAGAATGCCCCCCGCTCTCAACCATACTCATATTGCCTTAATCGCTAAAAGACAAGTGCTGACTTCCCCTGTGATTTTCGGCCGATTTTCTTGTGCAATGTTGCCTATAAGGCCATCTCAAAAATCACCACGCGCCTCAGATCCTCCATTGACAGTCTGATCTCTGAGTCTCAAAATGCATTCGTGTCGGGGAGATAATGTCATTATTGTCCAAGAAATTGTGCATGCGATATTGAGCTCCTTGTCCAAGAAGAAAAACACGTTCGTGCTCAAGATTGACATGTCGAAGGCTTATGATAGACTTTAATTCATGGCAATTCATCAAAACTGTTCTCTACGGCATGGGAATCCAAGGCCACTCCAATCTGCTTTTCATGGAATGTATGACATCTGCTTCCTTCTCCATACTGATCAACGGCTCTTCAGAAGGCTACTTCAGACCTCGTAGAGGAATCAGGCAAGGCTGCCCCCTCTCACCCTACATTTTCATTCTCTGTACTGAAATCTTGTCTAGACTTTTTTACTGCTTCGAAAGAGAGGACCTCTACAGAGGGATTCGAATCCATCGATTTGCGCCATCGATAACCCATCTCTTGTTCGCAGACGACATCCTAATCTTCGGCCAGGCCTCCAAGCAATCCCTGGATCAAGTCAATACCATACTCCAAAAGTTTGCTTCTTGGTCTGGGCTGCAGATTAACTTCGACAAATTCAATATTCATTTTAGTAAGCGGGTATCTCCACAAGATCAACAAAGTCTAATGGCTACGATGCGCCTCTCCATTTCGAGCAGGGAAGATAGATACTTAGGGCATATCCTCCTCAAGACCACGAGACGACCATCTTCTTTTAGTAATCTAATAGAAAAATGTGATGCTCGTTTGCAAGGATGGAAGTCCAAGCTTCTGTCCCATGCGGGCCGCAGTGTGCTCATCAACTCCACCTTAAGCTCTATTCTTTCCTACTATATGGCTACCTACAAACTGCCAAAACTGACAACATCAAAGTTTTCTCAGGTCCAAAGGAATTTTTGGTGGGGACACAACTTGGAGAAGAGGAAGCTCTATTTTCTCTCCTGGAAGAACTTCACCCAACCTAAACATGCTGGGGGACTATGCTTTCGCAAACCGGACTGGGTGAACGATGCCCTTGTCCGCAAATTATTTTGGCGTTTCTTAGTAAACCCGCACAGCCCATGGGTACGGCTCCTCAACGGACTATACTTACAAGGCAGATCCATCTAGGCTGTACCAAAGACAAGGAAAGCCTTCCTGACATGGAGAAGTCTATTGGGCATTCGGAAAATCATGGAAAACAATGTCTGCTGGAAGATCAAGGGCGGTTGGCTCAACATTTTGGATGAGCCGTGGATCCCCATATTGCCAGGACATAGGATTACCGGAGCAACACTCTCCCTAGAGGGCTGGAGGCTGGTCCGCGACCTCATGGACATGCATGGCAAGAGCTGGAACATAAATCTTATCTACTCGCTCTTCACCGAAATGGAAGCAAAGGCTATCATGGCTATCAACTTAAGAGAGTGTAACGGGGACGACGAACTCATTTGGACCTGCTCGAGAACCGGTAAGTTCTTCGCAAAATCCCTCTATGAGTCCATTCGACTCCAAAAACTCAGTTGCCCCTCCCCAGTGCCCCCCAACTTTTGGCGTCGTTACTGGCAGATCAAGGATATATCCCCGCAGATACAAAAATTCATTTGGCGTTTGATGATGGAAGCCTTGCCCTTGCGAATCGCTATCAACAAGAGGATTCCTAATGCAAGTAAACTCTGCCCCCTCTGTGCTCTGAAGGATGAAGACGCTGACCACTTATTTCTCCACTGCCAGGTGGTGCGTGAAGTATGGTTTGCTAGTATGATGGGGTTAAGGGCGAGCAACATTACAAGATCAAAGACCTCCTATCCGCCTGGCTCCTAGACCACAAGTCGACAGAAGCTTTCAAGTTAGGGACTTCGGTCCTCTAGGCAATATGGAAGGCGAGATGCTCCTGCCTATTCCGACACACTGCACCAAACTGGAAGTCAATTGTACGCCAAGCAAATGCGTATCATATCAGCTCAGATATCGCATCCCATGAATTGTCAGAGACTCGGAGGTTGAGAGCCTTTGCAGATGATCCCTCGAGTTGGAAACCCTCTCATACCGGTCACATTAATATCAATGTAGACGGTGCTACGTCTTCTTCAGCGGTTGCAGCGTCAGCAGTAGCCAGAGATCACCTCGGCAACTTCCTCGACGCCACCACTTGGGTTTCCTTTACATTCTACACTCCAGACATCAGCCTCCTAGCCGAAGCCAATGCCAATCTCCAAGGCATCCTGCTGGATAAAGACCTCCAGTCAAACGACAACAACCTTCCTTTCATTGTCGAGAGTGATTCCCTAACGGCGGTCAAGATATTGAGAGAAGACGACTCTCCTATTCCATGGCGTCTCAAAGACCTCTTTGCTTCAATCCGGGAGGATACATCCCCCCATCAACGGATCGAGTTCCACTTTGTTAGAAGAACGGATAATATCGCCGCTCATACGCTAGCAACATATGCCCTAGAAAATTCGAACTCTTCCTTCTTCTCCCCACCCGAATATATCGCTCAATGTATCACTGATGAGGCTGTTAAGCCAGCAGTAGTAGCATTAAGTTCTTCTAATTTATGATCAATAAAGAGCAATTTACATCCAAAAAAAAAAAAGAATTCTTTGCATGGCAACCATTTCTGCTTCTCTTGTATTTATATTTATGACATTTGTATTGTCGAATGATAATAATATTGGCTTAGTTTTAATTTAAGTGAAAGAAAAATAGGATGTTATGTGGTCTTTGTTTCACTTAACAAAATGCCTAAAATTGGCTTTTGAAAGAAAACGAGAAAAAGTACAAAAGTACAAATTATTTCTGGAAAGTATTGCTATGAAAGTCTGATCTGAGAGCGATCACTTTGTTCCTTGGACCACACGATGATGATGAAGAGAACTGCTTGAGGAAGATGAACAATCGGAAGAACTAAGTCACCAGAAAGGTATCGAACAACGGCACTGATGGCACAGTCGAATGCTTTCCTGCTTTGCTTCACCCTGTTCTTGAAAAAAAGTTGAAAAAATGCTTCTGGGAATATCACTCTGAAAGTATGAGTTTTCTCAGAATCTCCTCTCCTGTATCTCCCTCTTGATGCTTCTTATATTAAAAATAAGTCTATTTATAGACTAGACCCTCTGTGCGTAAAAAGCAACAAAATCGGGTCTCTACGCAAGTAACTGCCACCCACGATTGAAAATCAACCTTTACGCGTGATGACACGTGTCCCATGTAGAGTTTTGATCTCTACGCATGGTGACACGTGTCCCACAACATCAACAAAATGGGGAGAGCATGTACACACGTTCCTCGATAAGTGTGACATGAAAGCCACGTAAGCAGACCACGTTCTCATGTAGCCAGAAAAGATTGGACGTAAAAATAACCCAAAATAGACTTCCTGTGTAAAGTAGCAGACTGGGCGTAAAATAACCCAAAATAGACTTCCCGCGTAAAGTGGCTGAAAAGTAGCCTTGAGCGTAAAATTAGCTTAAATAAACTCTACGCACACGAAAGCTTTGAGCGTAAAAGCTCGAATAGCTTTCATGCGTAAAAGAAGCAATCTCTTGAGCGTAAAGTAGCCCATCTGCACACTAAACGACAAGTGTTGGATTTAGTGTAAAAATCTTCTCGGCTTCTGTGCACTGTTCTTGTCAGAAAATCATTCTGTTAGATCAAAATTACGCGCATTAAATACAGCCTGACAGCCTGTTACCCTCGCGTAAAATTTGAGTATGGCTCTCTTGTAAAAGAGCTTGCGTAGAATTTACTCTGTTTGCTTTCTGCGTAAAATTTGATTCTGATTCAGTTTGACTTGCGTAAAGCTCTCAACTTCTTTGACTTGGTCTATGAAATTTATTTATGCTTCTACAAGACCCCCTTCAAAGTTTTCAAATTTTTTCTAAGATTTGAAATACTTTGAACAGAAGCGTAAAAATCTGAGATATCCAATAGTCCGCGTAAAATTCGAGAAACTCAACAGTCTGCGTAAAGTTCAGGATACCCAACGGTCGGCTGAGAAGCGTAATATTCGGGTTATCCAACAGTCTGCGTAAAGTTCGGGATACCCAACGGTCGGCTGAGAAGCGTAATATTCGGGATATCCAACAGTCAGCGTAAATTTCGGGAATTTGAACCGATTTCAAAATTCTCTATAAATAGAGCATTGCCAATAGAGAGAGAACTTTACTCATTCTTGTAATCTCGATCTTTCTTTACTCTCTTCTTCATCATCCTCTCAGTTCGAATCAATGGCCCCCAAGAGCAAAACCACCGCCGACGCCAAGGGCAAGAAGCCCGCTGCTGCTTCATCGAGAAGTGAGTGCACGAGGACCGCTGTCGCACCATCAAAGACATCCCGAAAGACCAACCCCGTTGTGGCTCCGGCCATGAAAGGTAGAACACTACCTAATTCGGTCGTGAGTTCGTCGGAGAAGAAAACTCGAACCCAAAACTTCACGCCCACGTTTATACGTGTCAGCGTAGAAATTGAAATAAAAAAATACGCTCACGTTATACGTGCCAGCATAAAAAACAAAATACGCTCACGTCAATACGTGTCAGCGCAAAATTCAAAATATGCTCACGTCTATACGTGCCAGCGTAAAATATGAATAACAAAAATACGCTCACGTCAATATGTGCCAGCGTAAAAAACATAAAATACGCTCACATCAATACGTGTCAGCGTAAAATATGAATAACAAAAATACGCTAACGTTCATTCGTGCCAGCGTGAAATCACAAGTGAAAGACTTTGCGTAAAACAAAGAACTTTTGCAGTTAAAATTTTATCAACTTAATTTTTGCACATAAGCGTAAAGTTTGCATAGTCAAGCTCTCTAGTACAGAGTCTTTAATTTTGTATGCGTAAAATTCAGACTAAGTCATCTGCATAAAAATTCAAATTAGATTTTTAATAACTTGATTTTTCTTTTTCTTTTGGCAGTAGACTTTCAAATCCATCCTCTTGCAGAAATATTCGGCTCACCAGCTAGTATGGTGGGCTCAAACTACTTGGAGAATTTGTCCCATGTGGAATTTCCTCAATCAGATCCACAATACCCTGAAGGGAGACAACAGCTAATAGCTGCTCAGGGGGACAGAATGTTGTTGTCAATGATAAATAGAGAATTGCTGGTATCGCTAGATGACCAACAATTTTTTAAGCCTGCCTTCATGTTTGGGGATGCTATAGATTTCTAATCACAAACAAACCCCAAGAAGGAGGCTTGGGTGTTTAAATTTGGAGAGAGGGCAATGTATCTCCCAGAAATGGCCAGAGATTATCCCTTATCTGCATTCGTCCATGCGACTCATCCAAGATAGATGCTATGGAACCTGACTCCCAGCAGTTATGGTAGACCGGGCAAAATTATTTTCAAGAGGGATGGGGCCAACAAAATGGGCTACCACATCAGTACTCCCAGTGGTGGTGTCGTCCTTTCTCTGGTCTACTATCTGGATTCACACCGAGCGAAGATTCAGCTCTGATCCAACCGATGCAGACCCCAATGTTCATTAACAAGTTCATGAAGGCCTCAGTATTATATCCTCAGGCCAACCCTAGGCTACCAGGGTGGATGATACCTCATAACCATAACTGGATTCAGCTTAGTGCCTGGATCATGAAAAACTTCAAAACGGATCTGGAAGCCATTGGCCTTTATGAAGCAGTAGCCTCCACAAGCCAAGGTATACCAATGAACAGTAACCTGTTCTTGGATCTGATGGAGTTGTATATCAGTTCAACAGGAACTTTTACAACCCCACTAGGTGAGATGGGTTTTGCACTACACGAGATACAATTCATCTCTAAGTTGCCGATGGGTGAAGCTCCCTATGAAGAGTATGTTCCCTCCAACCGGGAACTAGCAGAGATCAGCGAGAAAAATCCTAATCTAGTCAAAGTGTATCAAGAATTATTGTGTCATTATCTAATTTGCACCACTATGTATGAAAGTGGGTCGCATTTGGCATATACTAATAAATGGACAACCTATTTATTCTATCACGAGAATAGGATATCCAAAAACGACAAGGGAAGATTCCAAGAAAATAAGGCTCCAACTATCAACCCTTGTTCAATAATTCCTTCAGATCTAATCCATAGTTTGATGATCACACAGAAGTCTTCGGACCAGTATCTGACCACTAAGACTGGAGACATCCCTGCGGGGACTGAAACCTTGAGCTATCTGAGGCATGGTAGTCAGAAGATCTCAAGGGAAGTCTTGCTAGCATGCTTTCTTTCTCTGTGGCTGCGGAGATAGGTCGTGCCAGGAATTAGCATAGCTGACAGAATTCACCGAAACGTATTGTGGCCAGCAGTACATTTGGTGTTCAAGGTCAGAATCAACCTGCTATCGGCAATGGTGTATCGAATAAATGCAGGTTTGTGGACTTTTGGTGATGAACTAATCAACAATGCTCCTCACCGAAAAGAATTCCCTAGGGTAGAGATACCCTATACTTATCTGATGGGCTGGCTATTGCATCATAACTGCAGTTTGTTGCCGCCAGGCCCTGGAGATAATGCGGAGGTCTTCCTCCAGAAATTCAATAAAGCCACGTGGACTACAACTATAGTGGCAGATACTCGAGCAGTACTGAACTATTCTTATGGATGAAACTTTTTCTGCACAAGGCCACAAGTTCCAGCCGATTTCCTCGGTATACAATTTGAAAATAGAGGCGAAGGAAGGACTTCATTACCTGTGCCAGTTTTCAAATGGCTAATGTGCATCAGACCCTCATATCTGATGTATAGGAATGAAGACAACTGTGCGTTCGAACCGTATCTACCAAGTCGGTTCGCTCGTCAGTTTGGATATGACCAACTTTACGTTGGTAATCCCTCCACCAGCTTCCATCATTATGGGAAGTTAATTGATGGTGCAAGAGCCTGGAGATACTTTAGCACTGCTTGTACCGGTGCTAAATTTCGGGTATCAACTGCTACAAGTACAACCGATCTACGAATACTTCATACGTATGCTCACTTTTATGCATCCATTCGCTCATTCGCGTATGGCTACAATATGAAGGGGAGTCTTCGATGGCCCAAAGAAGGAAACATCGAAGAACTAGTCAGGGTTCCATCGGACATACCCGATGATGCTGCTGTTCCAGATGAGTATCTGGAAGTAATCCCTACGGGAGCTGAGGAAATAGCTGCATGACCAATTATTATCAGCAAAATCCGGAAGCGAAAATAAGGTGCAGCTGTTACCCTCCCATAGAAGAAGATGAAGGTCACTGTCAAAGGACCTTCTAGACAGAGAGTCGCTACTCCAGAGAGCGAAACTCCAGTCGAGGAGCCTCAACACATTGCATCTTCTTCAGCTCATCCTGGAGAAGGGTCCTTGGCATCCCAACCAGCAGGATCAACAGAAGCTGTAGGGCTCCTATCTCCTGGACATCTCAGCTCATCACTTCATCTATCTTTGCTACAAAAGGCGAAAGCTATTGAGGATACCGTCACTACACATACTGTTGATCCAGAGCTTATCCCATCAGATGAACCGGCTCTTGCCTTCGATGATGATGACTGGGATCAAGATTATGACGAACTTTTAGAACGTCCTGCACCTACTCCAGGTAAATATAAATTACACAAAATCTATACAAAATTATGTATTATAATTTTGTATATTAACTTATTTTGCTTAATTTTTGTAGGTGTTATCATTGCGGTAAAACCTGTGGCTCCTCCTCCTCCTCAAGAAGCTATTTATGAAGAAAATATGGAATCTGAGGAAGAGAGTTCTTCTTCAGAAGAAGATACTGTCCAAGAGGAATGTTTTCCATCCACAGAGATACAACAAGAGCCTGTAGTAGAGGCTCAGCTAGAATTGCCTTCTCTTGCTGAGGGCGGAGAAAAAGAACAAACTGCAGAAGAACCAACTGCAGATGAAGAAGCAGCTACTGCAGAAGAAACAGACTTTAATGAAGAAACAGTTGTAGAAGAACCCACTGCAACTGAAGTACTTCCAGAGCTTGAAGAGCCGGTAACCAATGAAGGTGATGAAGATATGGTCAACTCATCAACTGAAGCTGGAGACGTTGTAATAGCATCCTCCGTTATTGCTACTGATCCAGTACAAGTTCCTGAGAAGACAGTGTCTGAACCGAAGTCAGTTACAATGATCACCATTCCTCCCACAACAATCACCGTCACTGAAACTCAAGCAGTTTCAACTCCAGAAACGGCTGGAGTAATGATCCAAAAAAGTGCTGAAGATATGGCCTCTGAAGCTCCTGGGGATCAGTTAGCCATGGTAGCAGCATCAACAATGGCTTTAACTCAACTTGCTACCAAGGCAACAACAATACCCACTCCTAGCCTTCAGAAGAGGGACTTGGTAGACATTGCCGCCACGCCGAGCTCAAATGCAGAAATGAATCTCTTAGTTGAGATTCATACTGAAACTTTCTACAAAACCCTGGCGGCTCTGATCAAGATGGTCCTGAAGAAGGGCCTTAATTATGAAAGTTTGAAGGCTATGATTGCTCTCACAATCAGGAATGTTGCCATGTTCAATGACACTGAGAGAGCAGCGGCGCTAGAGAAGGTAGTGGAGGGACTTGAATAGCCTATTAGAGAATATCTAAGGCTATCAAGTAAAACTATTGAAAGTCTCATCCAAACCGAGTATGACGCTTTATCAGCTGAATACATTGCTCGGGAGACTACTTTCAATGAATCTCTCCAGAACTATAGCAGCGAAGTTGCCAGGGAGAAAGCTTTACTGAATAAAACTAAACCTCTGCTGGAAATGCATAAAGAAGCCTATGAGACTTCAAACATGAGAATTCATCAGCAAGATGATAGAATTCGTAAAGTTGAGGTAGAGTTGGTTCGCTTAAAGGCCGAAAGAGAGAAGATAATTACGGCTCGAGACGAACATTTAATGCAGAGTTCAATATTAGAAGAGAAGGTTTTTGGTGTTGAAGCTGTCATTAAAACTCTTGATGATGCCAAGGATAAAATGGTAGCTACTTTCGCCGAATTCTTCCATCTTTGTACTCCAGAAGCTCGACGCACCATAGCTACTGCAACTGTGCTGAGCTCTCGTGAGAAGCGTCTAGCAGAGCAATAAAAACTGCTCGAAGATGTATCTGCTCCGCCTTAGGCATTTTTGCATTTAATACAGAATTTTGTATTCTTCTGTCTTTTTCATTCTGTAATATTTTCAAGAAATAAATGAAATATTTGTTTTGTGACCCTATTATTTATTTTGAATTTAAACAATAGGTATGAGATAGAAAACACTTATCAGAGGTAATATGGACATGACAAGTCTTCTAAACTCAATAAATTATATCTATCCAGAGGTAATGTGGACATGATAGATAATGAATCTTATTTTCTGTTTAGAGTATACGATACTATCAGAGGTAATATGAACGTAACAGATCGTAACAACTCAAAAAAAATAGATTAATATCTATTCAGAGGCCATATGGACATGATAGATAAGAAAAAAAGTAGACTTAATATGTATTCAGAGGTCATGAGAACATGATAAATAATAAATCTTTTTTTTTAATCAGCTGGTAAGACAGAAGATCAAAATTCTCTTTTAGGAGACAAATAATCAGCTTAACCAAGCATTGGTAGCTGGGAAATAAAGAAGAAGTTCAGACATAATATTTTTTCAAGAATTTGCCATTAATTGGCATCATGAGCAATCTCCATTAGGTTTAGACAACCTATAGGCACCATTAGAGAATACTGTCTCAACTAGATAAGGACCTTCCCACTTTGCTTGGAATTTTCTTTTGCTCTTATGAGTCATCACCATCGGTCTTCGAACAGCTAAAACTAGCTCACCGACTTTGAATACCCTCTCTTTAACTTTACGATTGAAAGCTCGAGATATGCGGACTTGATATAGCTCAATGTGCTGTTGTGCTTGAAGACGCTTCTCGTCCAATCCTTCAAGTTCTTGAAGTCGTAAGCGATCATTATTCTCTGAGGTTAGCTCATTAGCAATTGTTATTCTAAGAGATGGGATCTGGATTTTCAGTGGAAGAATATCCTCACATCCGTAAACCAGTAAAAATAGTGTAAAACCAGTAGAAGTTCGAACTGTCATTCGGTAAGCCCATAAACATTTCCCAAGTTTCTCGTTCCAATCACGTTTATTAGAAGAGACAAACTTTTTAAGAAGTTTAATAATCGTCTTGTTGAAAGCTTCGGCCAAACCGTTAGCAGCTGGATTATAAGCCGTAGAAGCTATATTCTGGATTCGATTCTTATCGCAGAATCGATAAAATGTCTGACTGGCAAATTATGGTCCATTATCATGGATTATCTTTCGAGGAATCCCGAAATGATAAATGGCATAATGTTTGATGAAGCTAATCACATTAGATATTTTTATTTCAATAAAGGAAACTGCTTCCGCCCATTTAGAGAAATAATCCGTTATGGCTAGGATAAACCGATGCCCTTTTACAGAAGGAAGATTAATTGGACCTATAATATCCATGCCCCAAGCTTCAAAAGGCCAAGAAGCTGTCGTAGGATGTACGAATTTAGATAATTGATGAATAAAATTGGCATAAATCTGACATGCTTTACACCGTCTGGCATAATCCACAGCATCTGCTATCATGGAAGGCCAATAATATCCCATTCTTCGAATACGGTCCTGTAACTTCGGACTCGGTTGATGAGCACCGCAGACGCCATCATGAGCTTCACGGAGTGTTTGCTTAGCTTTATTCTCAAAGAGACAACGCAGCAAAAGTCTGTCATAAGAACGACGATATAACATACGTAAAGAAGAATCGTAGTAGAATCGAAATGATCGTCTCTTGATTGATGCAGCTTCTTTTGGATCTTCAGGTAAAATCCCATGAACCGCATAATCAATAAATAGACTTCTCCAATCCCTTTGTTGGGAATTTGATTCTGTAGTATAACTTTGTTCGATATGCAAATTATTTTTGACACAGAATAGATCTCTATCCAACAAAGTAATGGTATTTTGTCTTCTGATTGGAACAGCTAAGTCTGCAGCTAAACTAGCAAGAGCATCAGCTTCCAAATTTTGAGAACGTGGTACGAATTCAATGAAGAACCCTTTGAAGGAAAGGACCAATTCGATTACCACTTGATGATAGGGAATGAGGTCAGGATTCCTGACTTCATATGTCCCTCTGACCTGATTAACAATCAGTTGAGAGTCTCCATAAGCTTTCAGGAACTCAATGTCCAATTGTTTTGCTACTTGAAGACCAATTAGCAGAGCATTATATTCTGCCACATTGTTGGAGCATGGTTCATTAAGAGAATATGCACGGTATATGACCATTTTATCAGGAGAGACCAAGACGATGCCTACTCCGGAGACAATATTACCTTTAGGTCCAACCCGCGATGCTCCATCAAAGTATAGTTGCCAAATGTCATCCCTCAAAGTCATGTTGCAATCCGCGACTTCATCTGGAATATCTTCATATAGCTTAGATGTTTCAGGTATAGGGTGAGCTGCTAAGAAATCAGCTAATGCTTGACCCTTCACTGATTTTAGAGGTACATAGACCATATCATAAGGAGTAAGCAACATTGCCCAAGTGGCTAACCGGGAGTTAAGAATACTTAGTTTTCTCATCAATACCCGAATAGGATTTATTCTGGATATGACATGAATAGTTTGTCCTGACACATAATGTCGTGTCTTTTGAACAGCAAAAACTAAGGCCAGACATTCTTTCTCCATAGGATTATACCTGTGCTCAGCTCCAACCATCATTCGGATAAGATAATAAATTGCATGTTCATGACCCTTATTACTTTTTTGTGCAAGAAGAGCACCAAGTGAATGATCCAAGGCTCAAACATAGAGCAAAAATGGTCTTTCCACCACTGGAGGTACCAAAACAGGTAGATTTGTAAGGTATTGCTTGATGTCATTAAAGGCTTTTTGACATGCTTCATCCCAAACAAATGATACACCTTTCTTTAATAGACGAGAGAAAGGTTGGCATCTTCCAGAAAGATTGGATATAAATCTCCTAATATAAGCAATGCGACCTTAGAAACCATAGAGTTCTTTCAGATTACGTAGAGGACGCATTTCAAGAATTGCTTTGATTTTATCAGGATCAACATGGATACCTTGAGAAGTGATGACAAATCTAAAAAATTTGCCACTAAAAACCCCTAAGAAAGACTTAGTTGGATTCATCTTCAGTTGATGTTGACGCATCAACTCAAATACTGTCTTTAAGTCTTGAATGTGATCATCTTTTGATCAACTTTTGACAGCAATGTCATCCACATAACATTCGACTATTTTACGTAGATGTTCTTGAAAAATATTGCTCATAGTCCATTGATACGTAGCACCGGCATTTTTCAGACCAAATGGCATAACTGTATAGCAGTAAACTCCAAGGAGTGTACGGAAAGCGGTATGCTTTTCATCTTCTGGATGCATCTTAATTTGATTGTATCCTAAAAATTCGTCCATGAAAGACATGCGTTCAAAACCACATGTATTGTCTATCATGACATCGATAATCGGAAGTGAAAATTCGTCTTTTGGACAAGCTGTATTAAGATCTCAAAAATCTATGCAAACTTAGACTTTTCCATTCTTTTTCATAACAGGAACAATGTTGGCAACCCAGTCTGGGTATTGTTCTTCACGAACAAAGCCACATGTGATCAATTTTTTGACTTCTGCTTCAATTGTATCCATCATATCTGGTCGAAAATGTCGCTGCTGTTATTTTACAGGCTTGGCATTAGGAAGAATATTAAGTTTATGAGTAGCTACTTTAGGATCTAGACCTGGCATATCTTCATAACTCCATGCAAAGATATCAACATATTCTTTAATCAGCTTTATCAACTCTTCCTTTTCATCTTCAGAAAGGTTTTTACAGATGAATATTGGCTTGAACGTAGTTCCGTCTCCCACGTTAATCTGGACAATTTTATCTTCTGTAGGTGGCTGTCGCTGTTCAAAACGAAGCTCCCATTGAGTGTCCATTTGTTGTGCCCGAGGGTCATTTTCAAATGGCTCATATTCACCATCGGTTTGAACCATGTTGACTGAGAAGACACACTCAGATTCAACATAATGGTTTCCTCCAAAATCTGAGGATTGTAAAAAACTAGAAGAAAATTCTTCTTCAATATTTTTTTTGTACATGTGGGATGTATCAGATTCGATGAACTAGATTTCTTCAGAATCTGAGGATTGTGAAGAACTGGAAAAAAAATTTGTATATCTTCATTAAACATGTAGGACGGATCGTATCCCAACCCATGACGAGTTTTCTGGTAAAATGGATCACCACATAATGGTAATCGTCTACCTTTAACTTGATTGAGACCCAGCATAGTTTTCAAATCATATCCCATATTCTGGATAATCTTAAGAGATTGTTGACTATATTTGTCAATTCGGATTTTTCCTTTATCTTTCTCTATGAGATCATCTGGCTGAGTAACAGGGATATTTCTAGCCAAGCCAAACACAATTTGGCACTTGTTTTTCTTATTAGACGGGACCACAAAATAAGATTCTTCATGACATCTATAAGCTACACAAGCTTGTGATGAAGCGGCTACAGGTAGAAGATAAGGAGAGGATGTTAGGAACCTTTGAGCATAGGGTCCAACATCAACATAAGAAGGAAAGGAATTTTCCTTATGATTAATATATAAGGTTTTCTCTGTATTTATGTTATTTTTATGTTGATGACTTTGATCATCAGCAGATAAAGTCATTCGTTCAATAAATTTGACAGCCATATACTCCAAAGGAAATCTTCATTAATATGAGAAAGTACAGAATAATCAATATTTACATCATTTACAAACTGACTACTACGCTTTGGATTGATCATTAACGGATCGTCATCCGTCTTCAGCGTAGACTTGCCAAGGTTAATAACCAGTGGTTCCGGATCATTTGTACGAGAAGTACGTCCCTTGACCTTGATCATAAGAGGTTGAACTTGGCTCTTAACTGGAATTTTCATAGATTCCTTAGATGAAGCTCGAGTTCTTCCTTTAACCTTGATTATCAGAGGTTCATCATTGATAGGTTGAGGTTGGATTCGACCTTTGGCTTTAATCTTCAAAGGTTCATCTTCCGGAGGATCTTTATTGACAGGTTGATCTTCTATAAGTGATCGATCTTCAGCCATATCAGATATTTCTTTCACCTGCTCCTGTTTGTAGAGTATTAAGTCAGAGAAATAGGCTTCAACACCCTTAAAAGGATTGATTTCTGCAAATTCAGTCTTTATAATCCCTTAAGAATCCAGATACTTGAAGCATTGGTGGAGAGTTGAAAGCACAATGTTATGCTCATGTATCTACGGTCTTCCAAGAAGGATTTTGTAAAATACATCTGAGTTGATAACATAAAAGGTCGCCATAGTTTGAAGATCACCTATCTGAATCTTCAGACGAATCTTCCCCAATGGTTTACTCTTTCCAGAGTTGAAACCAACTATTGTTGTACTAGTGTAAGTCAAATCACTAGTAGGAATCCTCAAGGGTCGTAGCATACTCTGAAGAATAATGCTAATAGAAGACCCAAAATCAATGTAAATCCTGTTAATTTCAGTAGAGTCAATATATCCTGTGTAGCACAGAGGCCTATCGTGTCTATTATGCTTCAACAGTATATCTTCTTGTGTGAAGGTAATATTAGGCATCGATTCCATCACACTATGACATTGTGGACATGACACTGGTATATTACCAGGACTCTTGAGTTGAGCTAAGCGTGAATCCGCTTGTAGCAAAGCTTCGCTCAAAGTTTTGCGACTTTCTTTAGAAAGACGAAGTAACTCAAAGATAGAAAGTCTAGCCGGAGTATTAGCTAATTGGGCTAGAATATCGAACTTGTAGGGTTTCATCACTACCTCTTGATTTGAAGCAGATTTCAATGGGACGTCAAAGCGTACTGCTTTATGTTTCCCTTTCTCAACCACATATGGTTTAGAAGGCCTTGCCTCAGCAGAAACAGGAGATGAGTGAGCTTGAAGTGTTTCAGCAATGTCATCCGCTTCTTTGGAAGTTCCCTCATAATCTTTGTGGTACTCTTTACCAGATCTCGTGTCATGCCCCGATTCTGTAGAATCGATAGACGTCTCTCGGGCGTGATGTCGTGCGAACCTAAGTTACGATCGCACAAGGCATAGTCATAAGGTCATCCGAAACACAACATCAAGTTAGAGTACACAGAGAAATTGATTGACACATTTGAAATAGAAGTAGACTTTTTTATTGATAATAAAACTTTATTTACATTGACTTCATTACATTTATTGCCGTGCGGGCTACAACATGACTCGACTTACAAAACGAACGCCGATGAGATAGTCATTCCATACATTACATCCCTTTTTACAAGCAAAAACATAACACTTTCCACCTGCTATCGAGGGGAGTCGAGTCGTCATCTTCTTTTGGACTGAGTGCGGGGTCTTCTTCAAAAGGAATCCAAAAACACAAGCCTTCAACACACGGACGAGGCTTCCAAAGGGTTTACGTCGCCTTGAGTTTCAAGTGGCACGTCCTTCATGGTTCGGGGTACCTGCATGGAGAGCGAGGATCAGTACATTACACTTTGTACTGGTGCGTGGCTATTTAAGTTTCCAAGCTCTCATTTGGTTGAAGAGTTTATATGACTTAGTTCATGAATGTTTCTAACCATCCTAATAAATTTCAACAAGCATATGACAAGCATAATAAAATTTACGTTGAACTTACCCGCGGCGGACTGCGCCGCGCCTTATGAAACTTACCATGTTCTTCCCTATCAATTGTTATCATTTTCATACCAAGTACAATATTACGTGTGATTGGTCACTGGCATAACAAGCCATCCTGGACTCTATAGCTTTTGTTAGCCAGGGCCCTTGCAATGCAAGTAGCGAGCCCCGCTACAAGTCTCCGCTTAACCCGTGCTATCATCCAGCATAGCTATACACCGTGTTTCCATTCTTGGCCGAAACGGTCCTATGGCCTTGGGTTACCATTACGGGGAAACTCTACCTTGTCGACAAGTTGTCCAATGACCGAGTTAAGATATTGTTTATTTATTAAGGTATAGCCTACGCTCTTTTTGAAAACTTGATCATTTTACCGTGCCCGTGCCTTCGCATTCATTCTTTCATTCGCAACAGTGTCAATTTTCCTAAGAAGGGGGTCGAAAAGAGAAGAGTCAGCCACTCACCTTGAATTTACTTCAGGCAATAGAACTTGTTGGTCACGCTAGACGTCGCCTACGCGATTACCTGAAATCGTACAAACAACAGATTAGAACACTGCATTATTCAAGAAGTTCGATAGAAAATACGAGTTCGAAATGCAAGCCATTAAAACCATCAAAAACATTCACGAAAATGCATTCAGAAAACAAAGCCAAAACCAAAACAAACGGCATGAGAAGCAGAGCAACGGGAGGTCTCTCCCGACCCAGCCGCAGAGCCAATCCTTGAGGCGTAATTCAGCTGGGACTTGGTTCTGAAGAAGTCATTCCATAATGAGGAATGGATCTTAATTCAACCGTTCCCGTTCGATCGATCCCGACCTATCGGTCCCGACCGAGTCGATAGCGATAGTGTTCCTTTCTCGTGTACCCCGTGGACGGAGTACAGGGTACGATGTAGGGATAGGGCACTATACCATAACCAACTAAGAAAAAGTTTCGTCCTCGAAACTTAAGAGTAGAACCTACCTCTACGAGAACAATGAAGGGAACTTCTCCTTCATTTCTGACTCAAGCTCCCACGTCGACTCCTCGACTGAATAGTTTCTCCAGAGGACGCGGACGAGAGAAATAGCACGGTTGTCGAGAAGTTTATCCTTGCGCTCCAAGATTTGCACCGGCTCTTCGACATATGACAAGTCCGCCTTCAGGTCCAGCTTATCCAAATCGACCACATGCCCAATATCGTGCACGTACTTCCACAATTGCAAGATATGGAAGACGTCATGTACCTCTGATATTGCAGGCGGCAAGGCAATTTGGTAAGCTATCGGGGCGACTCGCTTCAATATTTCGAGCGGACCAACAAATCTTGGGCTCAATTTTCCTTTCGTACCGAACCTGGATACTCCACGCATGGGCATGACTTTCAAGAATATATGGTCGCCTTCCGAGAACTCGAGGGGGCGTCGGTGCGTGTTGGCATAGCTCTTCTGCCGGCTTTGTGCTATCTTCAATCTCTCTCGTATCAACTTGACCTTCTGCACTGTCTGCTCCACCAGCTCCGGACCAAGTATCTGCCGTTCCCCGACTTCATCCCAGCAAATGGTCGATCTGCACTTCCGGTCGTACAAGGCTTCATACGGCGCCATTTGGATGCTGGACTGATAGCTATTGTTGTATGTAAATTTGGCCAACGGTAGATGGACGTCCTAACTTGACTTCAAGTCGATCGCACAGAGTCGTAACATGTCTTCGAGAATTTGGTTCACCCGCTCTGTTTGGCCGTCAGTCTGAGGATGATAAGCTAAGCTGAACTTCAACTTGGTCCCCAATGCTGAATGTAGACTACTCCAAAAGCGTGCTACGAACCGTCCATCCCGATCAGAGACGATAGATACTGGGATCCCGTGCAGCCGAACTATTTCATCAAGGTATATCTGAGCAAGGCGGTCGACGCTCCAAGTAACTTTGATGGCGATCAAGTGCGCTGACTTGGTTAGTCGATCGACGATGACCCAGACGATGTTGTTTCCCCGTGGCGTCCTCGACAAGCCAACAACGAAGTCCATAGTGACGTGATCCTATTTCCACTCTGGAATGGCAAGGTTCTGCATCTTCCCGCCCGGTCGTTGGTGCTCGACTTTGACTTGCTGATAGGCCATACATTTTGACACAAAGAGTGCTACGTCCCTCTTCATGCCGTGCCACCAAAAGATAACGCGGAAGTCCTTATACATCTTGGTGCTACCAGGATGCAAAGAATATTTAGCATAATGCGCCTCCGACATTATCTCCTTTCTAAGTTCTGCATCATCCGAAATGTATAGCCGTCCCTTCACTCGCATCACTCTCGACTCGTCCTCTGCAAAGTCGGACACTTTTCCTGTCGATATCAGCTTCCGTATCTTCTCCAGGTATGGGTCGTCCTTCTGTGCAGACTTGATCCTCTCCAGTAGGCTCGGTTCCACCCGCAGTTGTGCCAGTTTCACGTCTCTGAAACGAACTCGGAGTTCAATGCCCATTTCTTCCAAGTCACGTAGCAGTCGATCGTTGATGCATAACGAAGCTAAGTATTTTCGGCTCAGCACATCCGCTACCACATTTTCCTTGCCCGGCATGTAGTCGATTAATAAGTCATAGTCTTTGATCAACTCGAGCCATCGCCTCTGTCGCAAATTTAGTTCTTTCTGGATGAAGAGATACTTGAGGCTTTTATGGTCCGTATAAATCTTCCACGCCATGCCATAGAGATAGTGATACCACAGCTTCAACGCGAACACAATTGCCGCTAGTTCTAGGTCGTGCGTGTGGTATTTCTTCTCGTGCGACTTCAACTGCCGGGAAGCAAAAGATATCACCTTATCCCGCTACATGAGCACACACCCCAAGCCCTGGCCAGAAGTATCGCTGAAGATTTGAAATCCCTCCGTCACTTCAGGAAGTGCAAGTATCGGGGCCGAAACGAGCCGTTGTTTGAGCTCTTGGAAGGAAGCTTCACAGTCGTCTGACCACTTGAATGCGACTCCTTTCTGGATGAGGCGAGTCAACGGCGATGCAATCTTCGCGAAGTCCTTCACGAAGCGTCGGTAGTATCCCGCCAAGCCTAGGAAGCTTCGAATTTTGCTAACTGATGCGGGCCGTTTCCAATCAGCAACTGCCTCGACTTTCTTCGGATCGACTGCGATGCCCGCGGCGGAGATGATGTGCCCGAGAAATGAGACGTTGTTCAGCCAAAACTTGTACTTGCTCATCTTTGCATACAACTGATTCTCTCGAAGGGTTTGGAGTACCGTCCGCAGATGCTCTGCATGTTGCACTCGACCCTTCGAGTAGACGAGGATGTCGTCGATGAAGACTACTACAAATTTGTCAACGAACGGACGGAACACCCGATTTATTAGATCTATGAAGACGGCAGGGGCGTTTGTCAGACCGAACGGTATTACCAAGAACTCGTAGTGGCCATAACGAGTGCGAAAGGCAGACTTCGACATGTCATCTGGCTTGACTTTGATTTGGTGATAACCCGATCGCAGATCAATCTTCGAAAATATCGTTGCACCTTGGAGCTGGTCGAACAAGTCGTCGATGCGGGGCAGGGAATATTTGTTCCGGACGGTAGCTTTATTCAATTCCCGATAGTCGATGCAGAGTCGCAACGATCCATCCTTTTTCTTCACGAATAGCACGGGTGCACCCCACGGCAAGAAACTCGGACGGATAAACCCTCTGTCAAGTAATTCCTGAAGTTGTGCCTTCAGTTCCTTCAATTCTGCAGGGGCCATTCTGTACAGAGCTTTCGAGATCGGTCGGGTGTCGTGGAATGTATCGATGGTGAACTCTATCTCTCGATCGGGGCGGCATGCCAGGTAGCTCGTCCGGGAACACGTCTGAGAATTCGGCCATAATATCGGTCTGACCCGTATTTGTACCATCTTGTCTCATGTCACGAATGGACGCCAAGTAGCCCTCGCATCCGGAATGCAGCAGCTTCCGAACCAAAATTGCCGAGATCACCATGCAGGACGACGATGCTTCACCACACGAATAGCAGAATTCAGGCACTCCAGGTATGCGGAAGGTGACCTTCTTTCCTGCGCAGTCGATGGTAGCGTTGGAAGGACCGAGCCAGTCCATGCCCAATATGATGTCAAAGTCTTTCATATCTAGAACTATCGTATCAAGACCGATCTTTTGACCCCTAATACATATGGTTCCTCCCCTGTATGCTAAGTTTGTGAGTAGTGGCACGCCCGAAGGCATACTTACGCTAAGATCAAGGTCTAGCGATATTACAGGAAATTTGTGCTCGACGGCGAAGTCCGTCGATATAAAAGTATGTGAAGCGCCTGAATCAAATAACACACGAGCAGGTACATTATTGAAGTTCAATATACCTATCACAACAGTGTCGGAAGCGAATGCCTCGTCTCGAGTCAGGGCGAAGACGCGTCCTTGAGCATTAGGACATCGGTCTTGGTTGTTGGGTTGAGGGGGCTGAGGAGGTCGGGGCGCATGTCCTCGATTCTTTTGACGATTTTGTTGTTGTGGTGGTGCGTTGGGATGACTTGGTTTTTGGGCCATACAGTTTCGAGCTCGGTGGCCCCTTTCTCCACAATTGAAACATGCTCCGTCGAAGGCGAAGCAGTTGTTGGCATCGTTTCTGAGACTGTTGCACTTGGTGCATCGAGGTAATGGGTTCTTTCCTCTGTAGCTGCCATTGTTTGGATGCTTTGACGCGTGATTGTAGCCTCCCGTATAGCTAGAACGTTTGTGATTGGAGTGGCACACAACGTCATCAGCACCGGAAGGATACAGGCTCTCAAGACGGAGAGCATGATTCAGAGCCTCGTCCGTGGTTTTGTAATCCGGGACCCCCACATACGTACCGATTGAGTGTCGCAGACCCACTTCGAACCGTCGCACATGGCACTCCTCTGTGGCAGAAACGCACTAGCAAATTTAGACAACTTGTTGAATTCTGTGGCATACTGTTCCACCGTCCGACTCCCTTGCTTCAACTGCATGAATTCATTCTCCTTCGCTTGACGAATGGCTGACGGAAGGTACTCGACTTCAAAAGCTTTGCGGAACGTGGCCCAAGAGATCGGCGCGGTGGTGTTGTCCGGTCAGATCGCTCGCTTGCGCACGGCCCACCAGTCGTGCGTATTCAACCGTAGTTGAAGTTGTGCGCAGGCGACTTGCTTTGATTCTTCAATACCGAGAAGCTCGAAGTGATCTTCCAGCTCTTCTAACCAGTCGATCGCCATGGAAGGGCCTTCGGTACCGCTGAAGGAAGTACGGCATGCCTTCTTGAATTCTGATATTTCAAAGTTGTACTTTTTCGGTGCCACTGGTTGACACTTGGGCTCCTCCGTGTCGACTTCAATGGGTTGGATCGTCGACACGGTGGTAGTAGGTGCGGTGACGGTAGGCACAGTCGCAGAATTTCTATTGGCCGTCATTGTCTGTACGATCTGCTGCAGGGTATCCAGCTGCTTTTGTTGAAGTTTGGCATGTGCGTCGAAGCGAGCTTCGAACTGGGCCTGTCGTTCCTCTACCTGTTGATGTCGGTTCTCGGACTGGTTTTGCTGCGCCTCCATCATGTGCAGCATCCTTTCGATTGTATCGTTAGAAGGACCGGCCCTCGAACGACGTGAACTACTAGAGCCGCTAGAAGCACTCTGCTCTTGCCCGGCCGTGGGTTCCGACACTTCTGCGATACGAAGGCAAACACATTAGTCACAAATTATTACGGACTCATTGTATGGAACAACTTATCTCATCGATACGAGGTCAAAGGATGTAAAGTCGTGCTCTGATACCATTATGTCATACCCCGATTCCGTAGAATCGATAGTCGTCCCCCGGACGTGATGCCGTACGAACCTAAGTTGCGATCGCACAAGGCGTAGTCATAAGGTCATCTGAAACACAATATCAAGTTAGAGTACGCAGAGAAATTGATTGACACATTTGAAATAGAAGTAGACTTTTTTATTGATAATAAAACTTCATTTACATTGACTTCATTACATTTATTGCAGTGCAAAAAACAACATGACTCGACTTACAAAAAGAACGCCGATGAGATAGTCGTTCCATACATTACATCCCTTTCTACAAGCAAAAACATAACACTTTCCACCTGCTATCGAGGGGAGTCGAGTCGTCATCTTCTTTTGGACTGAGCGCGGGGTCTTCTTCAAAAGGAATCCAGAAACACAAGCCTTCAACATGCGGACGAGGCTTCAAAAGGGTTCACGTCGCCTTGAGTTTCAAGTGGCACGCCCTTCGTAGTTCGGGGTACCTGCGTGGAGAGCGAGGATCAGTACATTACACTTTGTACTGGTGCGTGGCTATTTAAGTTTCCAAGCTCTCATTTGGTTGAAGAGTTTATATGACTTAGTTCATGAATGTTTCTAACCATCCTAATGAATTTCAACAAGCATATGACAAGCATAATGAAATTTACGTTAAACTTACCCGCGGCGGACCGTGTCACGCCTTATGAAACTTACCATGTTCTTCCCTGTCAATTGTTATCATTTTTATACCAAGTACAATATTACGTGTGATTGGTCACTGGCATAACAAGTCATCCTGGACTCTATAGCTTTTGTTAGCCGGGGCCCTTGCAGCGCAAGTAGCGAGCCTCGCTGCAAGTTCCCGCTTAACCCGTGCTATCATCCAGCACAGCTATACACCGTGTTTCCATTATTGGCCGAAACGGTCCCATGGCCTTGGGTTGCCGTTACGGGAAAACTCTACCTTGTAAACAAGTTGTCCAATGACCGAGTTAAGACATTGTTTAGTTATTAAGGTATAGCCTACGCTCTCTTTGAAAACTTGATCGTTTTACCGTGCCCGCGCCTTCGTATTTATTCTTTCATTCTCAACAACAGTGTCGATTTTCCTAAGAAGGGGGTCGAGAAGAGAAGGGTCAGCCACTCACCTTGAGTTTACTTCAGACGAGAGAACTTGTTGGTCGTGCTAGACGTCGCCTACGCGATTACCTGAAATTGCACAAGCAACCGATTAGAATACTGCATTATTCAAGAAGTTCGATAGGAAATGCGAGTTCGAAATGCAAGCCATAAAAACTATCAAAAACATTCACGAAAACGTATTCAGAAAACAAAGCCAAAACCAACGCAAGCGGCATGAAAAGCAGAGCAACGGGAGGTCTCTCCCGACCCAGCCGCAGAGCCAATCCTTGAGGCATAACCTGCTGAATATGGGACTTGGTTCCGAATAAGTCATTCCATAACGAGGAATGGATCTTAATTCAACCGTTCCCGTTCGATTGATTCGATCGATCCCGACCTATCGGTCCCGACCGAGTCGATAGCGACAGTGTTCCTTTCTCGCACACCCCGTAGACGGAGTACGGGGCACGATGTAGGGACGGGGTACTACATCTCATACCAGCAAAGGTTTCTTCTTCAGACTCAGGAGAATGAAGTACCATATTACAAGTTTTAGTCTTTGTAACACCCAGTTTTCTAAAATAAAGGTAATTTTAAAATTTTGTATTTTAATTTATTTAATTATGATATTTAATTAATAATATGATTTTTGGTAATTTTTAATCATTTTAAACTATTTAAATCATGACTTATAATTTTGGTGTTTGACTAGTGTAACCTTGGATACTGTTGACCTAGAGCCTAGCCATGTGATTAGGATGTTTGATTAGTACATTTTAGCCTAGAGGATATTTTGGTCATTTTAGGATTTATTTGAATTTTTGGGAATTTTTAGAAATTATTTTGGAATTGTTTGAATGAGGGTTGACTAGGTTGACTTTGACTAGTTTTGACTTTGTGACCTAACCCTAGTTGAGTTGGACTTGGCTAGATATGAGACCCTAGGTTAAGTTAAGTTAACCATACTCTAGTTAGTGAAAACAATTAGAAATTTAGAGATTAGAATAGAAAGATTTTGATCACAAGTCATGACTTGTGATTTTTAAGTCATTTGTTTTATGACTAAGCCCAAAGTCCATTAGCCAAGTGCCCAACCCTAACCCTAACATTTTTTTCCAGCCACTTAACCCATCCTTGGGATCCCCCCTTATAAATATTCTCTTAGAAATTAGGGCTAGCCTCTAAGGAAGAACAAGCTTTAGAAAGAGGTAATGTCCCAACTTCTAAAATCCCTAGAAATTCCATTTTAGCTCCTTTTTCTCCCAAACAAATTGCAATAGGTTTTAATTTTAGTATTCTTGCTGTTGTTACATGTTATTCTCAGATTCAAATCAATTTGGAGGAGTTTGACCATCAAGAGGAACATCTCTCTTTAGAGCTTTTTGGGGATTTTGATACATAGAGGTAACTTTCTATTTACACCATAAAATTCTGGTTTTATTGCATTTCTAGGGAGCCCTCGGCCTAAACTAACTGTAGGAATAGGAAACCCTAGAATTTGAGTTCATTTCGTGTCCTATATGGACACGTATCAGTCCTATAGTGTAGGTGTTTGTGAAAATGCCACAAAGAAACTTTTTGTGTTATTTTCGAAATCTATTTGAATAGGAAATTAGTTTTTGTTGTCGCTTACACGTTTCCTTTGGTCTGGGGGTGTCCCTGTGTCGTATCGTGTCGGATTCGACACGTGGACAAGCTGGTGCGCGCGCGTGCAAGGCTGTGCGCGTGTCCTGCCACTCGGGGGCTATTGCTCTTCGGATACAGCACAAGGACACATGAAACTCGACACACACTAAGGGGCAATGACTGACACCACGTGTGTCAAGTCTCACGTGTCCCCGTGTCGTGTCGAGTGAGCACGAGGCTCTGCACTGATCGGGACTGACAGGTTCAGTCGGTTTTAAGTGTCACTGATACACGTTTGTAAGTTAGACACGCGGACACTAGGACTCAGTGCAGACACCTAGACACGAGAACCTATCCTAGGCGAACCTAGGTTAGTGACCTCGAGACACGTTGTGTCTTGTGTCGTGTGCACGACATGCATGCACACGTGCACGATGCAGTGCACTGAAACAGTGCCTGTGTGCACTGTTTCGTGTCTTGAATCACTTGGACATGTTTGTGTCCACTTTGGTGGACACGAACATATTGTTTGACATGTATATAATGTATATTTTAATTACCAACCTTTTATTTTGTATTTTAATATGTTTTCATTAGGTATTTATCAATTCCCAAAATTCTGAACAGTGTATCAATTTCTTGATTTTCCAGTTTTTGATACACGAACTTTGTCATCATTTTAAACCTAATTAATGCTGTTAACATATTGGTTTTAGTCCCATTTACGGTTCTCCTATAGGTAAACTAGCTGTGTGTCGAATTTGGTGTGATTTGGTGGTATATTGCATTCAAAATTGGGGGGGGGGGGGAAGACTGTAACAGTTTTCAGTTTTCATTCCCTGTTTTGTGCACTGATTTCCCTTGCTGTTCCTATTTCCAGATTTCACTCTTCACACACCCTAGTATCTAAAGCCTCACACACTCTCAAGTCACACACACACACACATGCTTTCACAGCTCACTTTACTCACCCACACACATTAGCACAACACTTGACACCATATTTCCTCTCTCACATGTACACCCTCATTCTCATGCTACACTAGTTCACACACCTATGTATAACCCATGACACACACACTAGTATATATGTATATGTATTGAGATATATATATATATATAGGTACCCTATATATATAGATGAGTGTGTTCTATATATATATTGGATATAAATATGTATGTGTGGTATTCACATGGAAGCCTATATGCATATATGTGTATTCTATATTAAGTTGTGTAGGCTATATTACATTAAATAGCCATATCAATATGTGTATTCCTATGTTAGAGAATATAATTATATCCATGTGTATTATATATTAGATATATATATGTGTCATATGTATGGATGTTTTGTAGGTTGTTTAGGCATGGTATTGCCTTGGCCTATGGCCTAGTCTCTTAGCCTATGGCCTATGGTTGTGTTTGCTTAGCTAGTGAGCCTAGATTTGACTTGTGTAGTCTTGTTAGACCTAGAATAGACTAGTTAGACTAGTATAGGCTAGTTTGACCTAGTTTAGACTTGTTAGACCTTGTTTGACCATAGTTGACCAAGTTTGACTTCTAGGGTTGACCAGAGTTGACCAAGAGTTGACTTTGGCCTAGATTGACCTAGACTCATGTAGAGTGCATAGTAGAACTTTATTTTACCATTTTAGACTTGTTGTGACTTGTGTTGTTCTGATTAGGAGCCAGACACCACTCCTCGGACAGTACTTTCATCTTGGACTTTCAGATAGCAGGCGAGTACATTCTCTGACCGTTTCATACTTGTCTGGATTTACATTCTTGCTCTAGATTACTGTACTTGATGCTGACACGATTGTTATCACGGATTGGTACTGTATGGATCTTCTTTTGAGATGTTATCCCCTTGTATTCACTAGATACATATTGTGATGTGTGTTTCACTTAAATATTGTATTTATTGAATACCCATATCCTTGTATACTCCTTGTGCATATTGTACTCTCAGTATCATATGAGTCCCAGGGATAGACCATTGTATACTATTGTATAACATTGTACAACTATTGTATAACATTGTACATCTATTGTATAATATTGTACATCCATTGTATAACAGTGTACACTATTGTGCAAGATAACGTAACTGGAGTGGATCCGTGTGTATTGATTGGGGAGGGGGAGTAGAATTGGTTATGTACTCAAATCCTATTGTACAATATTGTATAACTATTGTATATGTCTATTGTACACCCACGTACAATGGAGTTACCATTAAATTTTCCTAGACCGTTTACATAACCATATTGTACTCTAAATCACAGTTGGCTTACAGTTCTTACTTATCATATATAGATATTTCCAGTTATCAAATCTCTACTGTTTTTTATATACATTCTTCTTTCAGCGTTTCATGTACCTTACTCTATTGCATGCTTTATATTTCCTAACATGATATGAACTGTGTGAGATATTTTGTGCTCGCTCCTGTCCTGACTGGACCTGTTGAAAATGTTACAGAGGATGAGGATGAGGCCTACGTAGACACCTTCTATGGGACAGCTGTAGATGACATGTGTGACCCAGATTTCCAGCCTGATCCACTAGCTTAGAGACTGAGACTCCCTAGTCTAGGTTTTACTATTTCTGTCTTTGAGATCTGGATTGTATATATTCTTTCATATTCAGTATTAGAGACTTGTATTGAGCTGGATGTTCTGTTGTTATGTCAGTAGACACTTAGACTCTCTCTGATTGTATCCTGTGGATCTTTTTATTCCAGTATTTATCTATCTATCTTTTATCTTATCATTCTGCCTTAGATGTGATTGAGACTGTATATTGCTATGTCACCTCCATTCGGAGTGTATATACTGTACAGGTACCTTTATATTGTTAGATGATTGACCTAGGACAGCGTTCTACCGCCGACACTGCAGCGTAGGCTGGGCGTTGTTACGTTCTCGTACCCTCTTAGTGGGTGCGGGTCGTGATACGTGTTTAGTGGTGGCCCATGCAGGTTGAGTTTATGTAGTGGTATTCGAACTAGAGTATCACTACAGCCTGCAGTAGGATTAGGATATTTTTGAAGGTACTCAATCACATTAGGAAAAACTCTTATCTAATTCATACCATCTCAGTTCTTGCTGATATTGTTTTTTCTTGAATATAACTGTCCTCCCTTGCTATTCGACTCATTCTCAGCAATTGTTTCTTTGTTCTGTCTCCAGGATGGTTGAGACGAGATCACATCGCCAGGGCCAGGGGGACGTCGATGAGAGGTCTGCCACCTCTCATATCCAGCAGCCAGCCCCTGGTACCGCAGCCCAGTCATGCCAGCTGGGGTAGGCGTTTCAGCTGTGTTCGGAGAAGTCCCTCCACCAGCAGCAGGGCTATGCCCCCACCAGTTCGGGGGCAGGACCCAGTCATCCCAGAGGTGCCTTTCCAGCAGCCGTCGCCTACAGGACACGTGGATGCGGCACAGATGTTCGCATATTTTTAGCAGTTCATGGATCGACAGCAGGCCCGACAGGACAGGGGCATGGAGTTAGCCCTTACGACAATTGCAGCCCGACCAGTGGTTCAGCTGCCGAAGACACCGGGGATAGAGCAGTTCCAGAAGATGAGCTCCAGAGACTTTCTGGGGACAGAGGGAATACTATATGCTGATGAGTGGATCGAGCATATAGAGGAGATCTTTCGCCTGGCCCGGATACCGGCGGATCTCCAGATTGAGGCAGCAGCTAGCCGAATGCGAGATCTTGCTCGCACCTGGTATCAGTCAGACCCCAGGGTGGGGGTAGCTGGACAGACTTGGGAGAAGTTCAAGGGCTTCTTTAAGAAGAAATTCTTTCCAGATTCAGCACTCAGAGCCTTAGAGTCGCAGTTCGAGAGCCTAGTCCAGGGGAGTCTTTCAGTGGAGGAGTACGCTGGGGAGTTCGGCCGCCTCGACAGGTTCGTAGAGGGCTTGAGCGAGACGGCGAAGGCCAGAGGTTCCGGAAGGGTCTGGTCAAGGAGGTCAAGTCCCTGACCAAGGGCAATAGGGATGCCACATTCGAGGAGATCTTGACGGAAGCCTTATTGGCTGAGGACGATCTTGAGCTGAGGCTCAAGAGGAGGCGAGACCCTGTTGGAGGCAGCAGCAGCGGAGGCCAGGCCAAGAGGCCTCACATACAGATTCAGCAGCAGTATCAGCAGCCGATGGTCCACTTTCAGCAGCAGCAGCAGCAGAGGCCTGTTCAGTATCAGGGATAAAGACAGGTGCTGTATCAACAGGCACCCAGGCAGCAGCAGAACACTGTGTGCAACTTCTGCAAGAAGCAAGGCCATGGGTGGGACGACTGTAGGAAGAGGCTGGGTATGTGTCTACTTTACGGTTCAGCGGAGCATCAGTATAGAGAGTGTCCCAAGAACCCGACACCATTGGCTCAGGTAGCAGCAGGAGCTAGGGCTCCGGCAGGACAGCAGAGGGGACCACCATTGCAGACTCAGTAGCAGATGTTCGTACATCATCAGCAGCAGGCCAGGGGAGGTCAACCAGGGCGAGCTTTTGCCATGACAGCCGAGGATGCTCAGGCAGTAGGAGGGGTGCTTGCAGGTTCTGATCTTCTTGATTCCATTTTTACCTTATCTCATTATACCTATCTTGTAATTCAGTTCCATCTATTCCTATCTGTTTCCTCATTGTTGATAAGTTTGATCTGGTGTTTCATTATAATTTAATTTTCTTCTGAGATAAATCGTATGGGCTAGGTCGCCTCGATTATGAGATTTTAGAATCCTCTAGGGTCATGCTAGCAGGCATAGTGAGGACATATAGTCGGATTATAGACGTATTTCTCGGGTGTGGGAATTTAAGGTTTTCGCTGCCAAGCGCGCGGCAATGCAAAAATTTTAAATACCATAATTCTAGAGGTATGTACCATAGTTGAGGACTCTGTAATTATCGTAGCCTTGCTCACTGGCATGATAGAGATTCTGAGTATCATGGTTTTGGACAGACGCATATGATTATCTGACGGTATGTTTGAGACTCTGACTATGGGGTGTTTGACCTAGAAGGACTACTACCATTTTAATTTCGAGGACGAAATTTTTCTAAGGTGGGTAGACTTGTAACATCCAGTTTTCTAAAATGAGGGTAATTTTGAAATTTTGTATTTTAATTTATTTAATTATGATATTCAATTAATAATATAATTTTTGGTAATTTTTAATCATTTTTAAACTATTTAAATCATGACTTATGATTTTGGTGTTTGACTAGTGTAACCTTGGAGACTGTTGACCTAGAGCCTAGCCATGTGATTAGGATGTTTGATTAGTACATTTTAGCCTAGAGGATATTTTGGTCATTTTAGGATTTATTTGAATTTTTAGGAATTTTTAGAAATTATTTTGGAATTGTTTGAATGAGGGTTGACTAGGTTGACTTTGACTAGTTTTGACTTTGTGACCTAACCCTAGTTGAGTTGGACTTGGCTAGATATGAGACCCTAGGTTAAGTTAAGTTAACCATACTCTAGTTAGTGAAAACAATTAGGAATTTAGAGATTAGAATAGAAAGATTTTGATCACAAGTCATGACTTGTGATTTTTAAGTCATTTGTTTTATGACTAAGCCCAAAGCCCATTAGCCAAGTGCCCAACCCTAACCCTAACATTTTTGTCCAGCCACTTAACCCATCCTTGGGATCCCCTCTTATAAATATTCTCTTAGAAATTAGGGCTAGCCTCTAAGGAAGAACAAGCTTTAGAAAGAGGTAATGTCCCAACTTCTAAAATCCCTAGAAATTCCATTTTAGCTCCTTTTCCCCCCAAACAAATTGCAATAAGTTTTAATTTTAGTATTCTTTCTGTTGTTACATGTTATTCTCAGATTCAAATCAATTTGGAGGAGTTTGACCATCAAGAGGAACATCTCTCTTTAGAGCTTTTTGGAGATTTTGATACATAGAGGTAACTTTCTATTTACAGCATAAAATTCTAGTTTTATTGCATTTCTAGGGAGCCCTAGGCCTAACCTAACTGTAGGAATACAAAACCCTAGAATTTGAGTCCATTTCGTGTCCTATATGGACACGTATCAGTCCTATAGTGTAGGTGTTTGTGAAAATACCACAAAGAAACTTTTTGTGTTATTTTCGAAATCTATTTGAATAGAAAATTAGTTTTTGTTGTCGCTTACACGTTTCCTTTGGTCTGGGGGTGTCCCTGTGTCGTATCATGTCGGATTCGATACGTGCACACGCGGGTGCGCGCGCGCGTGCGAGGCTTTGCGCGTGTCCTGCCACTCGGGGGCTATTGCTCTTCGGACACAGCACAAGGACATGTGAAACTCGACACACACTAAGGGACAATGACTGACACCACGTGTGTCAAGTCTCACGTGTCCCCGTGTCATGTCGAGTGAGCACGAGGCTCTGCACTGATCGGGACTGACAGGTTCAATCGGTTTTAGGTGTCACTGATACGCGTTTGTAAGTTAGACACGCGGACACTAGGACTCAGTGTAGACACCTAGACACGAGGACCTATCCTAGACGAACCTAGGTTAGTGACCTCGAGACACGTTGTGTCTTGTGTCGTGTGCACGACACGCGTGCACACGTGCACGATGCAGTGCACTGAAACAGTGCCTGTGTGCACTGTTTCGTGTCTTGAATCACTTAGACACGTTTGTGTCCACTTTGGTGGACACGAACATATTGTTTGACATGTATATAATGTATATTTTAATTACCAACCTTTTATTTTGTATTTTAATATGTTTTCATTAGGTATTTATCAATTCCCAAAATTCTGAACAGTGTATCAATTTCTTGATTTTCCAGTTTTTGATACACGAACTTTGTCATCATTTTAAACCTAATTAATGCTGTTAACATATTGGTTTTAGTCCCATTTAGGGTTCTCCTATAGGTAAACTAGCTGTGTGTCGAATTTGGTATGATTTGGTGGTATATTGCATTCAAAATGGGGGGGGGAGACTGAAACAGTTTTCAGTTTTCATTCCCTATTTTGTGCACTGATTTCCCTTGCTGTTCCTATTTCCAGATTTCACTCTTCACACACCCTAGTGTCTAAAGCCTCACACACTCTCAAGTCACACACACACACATGCTTTCACAGCTCACTTCACTCACCCACACACATTAGCACAACACTTGACACCATGTTTCCTCTCTCACATGTACACCCTCATTCTCATGCTACACTAGTTCACACACCTATGTATAACCCATGACACACATACACTAGTATATATGTATATGTATTGAGATATATATATAGGTACCCTATATATATAGATGAGTGTGTTCTATATATATATTGGATATAAATATGTATGTGTGGTATTCACATGGAAGCCTATATGCATATATGTGTATTCTATATTAAGTTGTGTAGGCTATATTACATTAAATAGCCATATCAATATGTGTATTCCTATGTTAGAGAATATAATTATATCCATGTGTATTATATATTAGATATATATATGTGTCATATGTATGGATGTTTTGTAGGTTGTTTAGGCATGGTATTGCCTTGGCCTATGGCCTAGTCTCTTAGCCTATGGCCTATGGTTGTGTTTGCTTAGCTAGTGAGCCTAGATTTGACTTGTGTAGTCTTGTTAGACCTAGAATAGACTAGTTAGACTAGTATAGGCTAGTTTGACCTAGTTTAGATTTGTTAGACCTTGTTTGACCACAGTTGACCAAGTTTGACTTCTAGGGTTGACCAGAGTTGACCAAGAGTTGACTTTGGCCTAGATTGACCTAGACTCATGTAGAGTGCATAGTAGAACTTCATTTTACCATTTTAGACTTGTTGTGACTTGTGCTGTTCTGATTAGGAGCCAGACACCACTCTTCGGACAGTACTTTCATCTTGGACTTTCAGATAGCAGGCGAGTATATTCTCTGACCGTTTTATACTTGTCTGGATTTACATTCTTGCTCTAGATTACTGTACTTGATGCTGACACGATTGTTATCACGGATTGGTACTATATAGATCTTCTTTTGAGATGTTATTCCCTTGTATTCACTAGATACATATTGTGATGTGTGTTTCACTTACATATTGTATTTATTGAATACCCATATCCTTGTATACTCCTTGTGTATATTGTACTCTCAGTATCACATGAGTCCCAGGGATAGACCATTATACACTATTGTATAACATTGTACAACTATTGTATAATATTGTACATCTATTGTATAATATTATACATCCATTGTATAATATTGTACACTATTGTGCAAGATAACGTAACTGGAGTGGATCCTTGTGTATTGATTGGGGAGGGGGAGTAGAATTGTTATGTACTCAAATCCTATTGTACAATATTGTATAACTATTGTATATGTCTATTGTACACCCACGTACAATGGAGTTACCATTGCATTTTCCTAGACCGTTTACATAACCATATTGTACTCTAAATCACAGTTGGCTTACAGTTCTTACTTATCATATATAGATATTTTCAGTTATCAAATCTCTACTGTTTTTCATATACATTCTTCTTTCAGCGTTTCATGTACCTTACTCTATTGCATGCTTTATATTTCCTAACATGATATGAACTGCGTGAGATATTTTGTGCTCGCTCCTGTCCTGACTGGACCTGTTGAAAATATTACAGAGGATGAGGATGAGGCATGCGTAGACACCTACTATGGGACAGCTGTAGATGACATGTGTGACCCAGATTTCCAGTCTGATCTACTAGCTTAGAGACTGAGACTCCCTAGTCTAGGTTTTACTATTTTTGCCTTTGAGATCTGGATTGTATATATTCTTTCATATTTAGTATTAGAGACTTGTATTGAGCTGGATGTTCTGTTGTTATGTCAGTAGACACTTAGACTCTCTCTGATTGTATCCTGTGGATCTTTTTATTCCAGTATTTATCTATCTATCTTTTATCTTATCATTCTGCCTTAGATGTGATTGAGACTGTATATTGCTATGTCACCTCCATTCGGAGTGTATATACTGTACAGGTACCTTTATATTGTTAGATGATTGACCTAGGACAGCGTTCTACCGCCGACACTGCAGCGTAGGCTGGGCGTTGTTACGTTCTCGTACCCTCTTAGTGGGTGCGGGTCGTGATAGTCTCCTTTCCTTTAGTCTTCTTTTTGCAAGGATTTTTATGAGGGACCTCAAATCCCAATCCCACAGTGGATTTCTGACCTTGAATTTGTAAAGGAAGTCGCATTCCTTTATCATAGTTCAAGCCTTCTGCCTTTTGAAAGTCATAGCCCATCTTTTTCATGAGATGGACTGATTGTTGACTGTACATGTGAGTGGGTAGCGGACTTTCAATAGATGGTTCAACAGAGGAAGAAGAAACAGAAACCTTTGTAGCCACATGAGTATGAGTATTCGGGACAAGAGAAAAAATCCCCACAGGAACTTTCTCATAAGCAGCAAAGACTTGTTGTGCCCTATATAAGGGGACACTATTCATTGCTAACCATTGCCGATGAGTAAGTTTGAGTTTGGTAGGAGGAGCCAAACTTGGAGGGCATATATTCAAACCCCTCAGCCTATCTTCCAGAGGAATGCCGTCCCAAAGATGATCTAAATCATCATGATCTGGAATAACAACATGAGAAATCATATTGCAGGTTTTGACTTTTCGACCTTTCTTGGATTTTGAAGTTTTACTTTCATCCACCATTTCAGGTACTAAGTCAGGGTATACCCATATAATTTTACCATTTTTGTAATGTGAGAGGCAATAGTCCTTCACTTTGCTCTCTAGCAGGCGGGAGATTCACAATCTTTATTGTCGCCTTTGGAATTGGGACAATCCCATCTGGAACTTGCTGTGGAGGAAAATCTCTAAATTGAAGAGAAATCATATTAGTTGTGACCGTATGCTCATCATTGGTTAAAGCGATGGCATTGGCATTTATCAACTCTTGGATTTTCTTCTTTAAGACATAGCAAGCCTTGGTAGGATGATTTATGTATCTATGATAGATACAATATTTGGGATTGTCAGTCAGATTCACCTTATTAGGCCTTTTTGGCTCTGGAATCTGGAGTTTGCCACTCTTCACAAGACATTGGAATATCCCTGGGATATCACTGTCATCAAAAGAGTACTCTTCTTTTGGTTTGGAAGACTCCTGATTATTTGGCGTCGTTTTGGGTTTTGAAAGATTAACCACTAAGGTTTTTTTTTTCCTTTTCCATTGCGATTTGCCAAAATTATTACCCGAAGAGGCTTTTTTTCCTTTGTCTTCTGAGGCAAAGATCATCCCATGTTCATGAGCCAACCTACCATTGGTTTCGGCTAAAACTGCTGCTATAATGAACGAGGCCCAATCTGTGAATTGAGAGCCCGTAAAGACAGCAATAGTTGGTCGCAGATTCATTTTGCATGTATCAATTAATATTGAATCTGGCATACCAGGAGACATCTTCAAAGTTGCCTGTCGGAAATGTTCGATAAACGTCTGAGTACCTTCCTTCTCCTTTTGTTTGATCTCTATTAAGGAGGACATATTCATGTCCATGCCTCCTTTATAGAAGCGGGAGAGAAACATTGCTTTAAACTCGTCAAAAGACGATATACAATTGTCGGGTAGACTACGATACCAGTCATAAGCTGAATCCGTCAAACACCCGATGAAAACTCGAGTGAGAAGAGCATCATTCTTCTGCAGATGCACAGTCATAATATCAAAAAATTTGATATATTGACTATGAGAGGCCTTTCCATCAAATAACACCATCGATTGTGGCTTGAATTTTGGAGGAAAGGGTACATCATTCCAATGAGGAGGATAAGGTTGCTTAATCCCTAACCTCTGGAGCTGATCCTTGTGCTTCAGAACTTCAAACTGTGCTTTTAGCTCCCGCACTGCTTGAATAGCTTCACTAGTTTGAGGAAGCACATTCGATTGAATAGTTGTTGGATGTACCGTAACCCCCACCGGAGGTGGTACATCTTCTAGAATGAGAGGATCTGGAGATGCAAAATTTTGATTGATAGCAGGCTCTTAATTAAGATTATTCAAAGGTACATCAATCCCTTGACTATCTTGAGTTTGTACTGCTACCTGCACTGGTATTACTACTGCCGACTGAATATTTTGCTGAGTCATTATTATTTGATGCATACTTTACATCATGGCAAGCATATCCTTCAGTGATTGCTCAA
Organism: Iris pallida; assembly: GCA_029216955.1. Classification (NCBI taxonomy): domain Eukaryota; kingdom Viridiplantae; phylum Streptophyta; class Magnoliopsida; order Asparagales; family Iridaceae; genus Iris; species Iris pallida. The sequence continues at coordinate 8,404,577 of JANAVB010029216.1, forward strand.
CTACAGAGAGACGTTGTTCTGTATTAGCAGTTGACGTCTCCGGTTCAACTCCAATAGCATAGGATTCAACCTCCCTTGAACATACAGAGGGATTGGTGTAGAGGTATGAATCAACACTATCAGTTTCTGACTCCAAAGACTGGGTACCCTAGCTTCTGAATCGGAAGATTGTAACGATCTTTGAACTCTTGATCGAGTATTCTGATATACCCCTTCAAAAGTATCAAGGAGTCGGTTGAACTGTTGTTGGCTTGGAGTCCGGGACGAATTACGTCTTGGACGTCGTCCTCTATTGGTATGAGATGCCATGTTGACTGATGCATAGGACAACTCATGTTCTTGATCATCAACTTGTTGCTGAGGCACATTGTAGCTTAATCGGTCAAAAACTGATCGTTTCGAAATCGAACAACAACATTTAATTACAATCTGGTGACACTCACAATGGTGATTTTTTTGGGGGAGTGTCACGGAAGATTTTCTATTTTTACGCTTTTGTACTAGCAACTCGCGTAAATCAGAAAGAGTAGAAGGAGTCGTCTTCTTTATTATATTTGGGACAGAGAAACGTTTAATCCCTTGCGTATAAAGAAGATTACTGGCTGTATTAGCAGAACCAAACTGTACATTTTTATGCGCCTAGAGTTGCGTGCGTAAATCCTGAGATTTTTGTGCACAAAGGACTCCATCAGCATTACGCGTAATTTGAAGGTTTGGTACCTTGAGTAAAGCAGTGTAAGAAGGTTGTTGGTAAAAAACTAAAGTTTTACCAACAATAGAATTCTTGTTTTTACGCTGCATGCGTGCAGGTAAATTCACTTTAGATGCAAAGGCATCACTGTGAACTTTATCTACCATGTCACCGACAGGAGATTTACCCTTACGCGTAGAGCGCAAAACATGAACATCTGCCACGTCACTGACGGGAGATTTACCTTTACGCGTAAAGCCTAAAACTTGGGTGTCTACCACGTCACAGACGGAAGACTGATTTTTACGCACAAAGCATAAAACTTGGGAGTCTACCACGTCACAGACGGGAGACTGATTTTTACGCACGGGGTGCAACACTGACATAGAGACTGCCGCGTCACAGACGAGAGCCTCCACAACAGGAGTAGGAAGGATTCACTTGCCTTCGGAGACAACAGAGAGATCAGAGGGTGCTTTGGACTTAGGAATCCAAACTTTTCGCACCTTCCGAGATTTTTGAACATTGGAGCAGCGAGTACTACCCCCAGTTCGGAGCATTTCTTCATAAGCAGTCTGGTCGAAGTGAACAACCAGAGTCTTCTTTGTCGATCTGACCGACACATCATCATATTGAGTAATTGCTTTCTTGTCAGAGGAGAAAGTTGTCCCCAGTAGAGTCGCCATTTTGTTTCACTTAACAAAATGCCTAAAATTGGCTTTTAAAAGAAAACGAGAAAAAGTACAAAAGTACAAAATATTTCTGGAAAGTATTGCTATGGAAGTCAGATCTGAAAGCGATCACTTTGTTCCTTGGACAACACGATGATGATGAAGAGAACTGCTTGAGGAAGATGAACAATCGGAAGAACTAAGTCACCAGAAAGGTATCGAACAACGGCACTGATGGCACAGTCGAATGCTTTCCTGCTTTGCTTCACCCTGTTCTTGAGAAAAAGTTGAAGAAATGCTTCTGGGAATATCACTCTGAAAGTATGAGTTTTCTCAGAATCTCCTCTCCTGTATCTCCCTCTTGATGCTTCTTGTATTAAAAATAAGTCTATTTATAGACTAGACCCTCTGTGCGTAAAAAGTAACAAAATCGGGTCTTTACGCAAGTAACTGCCACCCACGATTGAAAATCAACCTTTACGCGTGATGACACGTGTCCCATATAGAGTTTTGATTTCTACACATGGTGACACGTGTCCCACAACGTCAACAAAATAGGGATAGCACGTACACACGTTCCTCGATAAGTGTGGCATGAAAGCCACGTAAGCAGACCACGTTCTCATGTAGCCAAAAAAGATTGGACGTAAAAATAACCCAAAATAGACTTCATGTGTAAAGTAGCAGACTGGGCATAAAATAATCCAAAATAGACTTTCCGCGTAAAGTGGCTGAAAATTAGCCTTGAGCGTAAAATTAGCTCAAATAAACTCTACGACAAGTGTTGGGTTTAGTGTAAAAATCTTCTCGGTTTTTGTGCACTGTTCTTGTCAGAAAATTATTCTGTCAGATCAAAATCACGCGCATTAAATGCAGCCTGACAGCCTGTCACCCTCGCGTAAAATTTGAGTATGGCTCTCGCGTAAAAGAGCTTGCGTAGAGTTTACTCTGTTTGCTCTCTGCGTAAAATTTGATTCTGATTCAGTTTGACTTGCGTAAAGCTCTCAACTTCTTTGACTTGATCTATGAAATTTATTTATGCTTCTACAGTCTTACATGGAGTTCTTTTCTTCAAATGCATTATCAAGCTTTTTAAGGAATCAAGGTTGAGTCCCATGGTTACAACAAGCACTACAACAAAAATGATGTATAACGACACTTTCTTGACGATACTTTCTTGACGACACTTGTTAAATAAGTGTTGTTGATTTTTTTAATCATGACACCTTGTTAAACACATATCATTGTAATGTAATATTTTTTTTATCATCTATGACACTTTTTTAAAAGTGTCGTATCCATGTATTTGACGACATTGTTAGAATGTCATCTAATATCAAATAACAAAAAACAACACATTTCTAGTGTCATCTAAAATCAAATAACAAAAAACAACATATTTATCACCTTGTTAGTCTCCCGCTGTTCATTTTCATTTGGGCGCCCTTACCTGAGTTTCTCTTTTTATTATCCATTAGTACTCTCTTCCTCTTTCTCTCTCTGACCTAATCTTCGTGGCCACCCTCAGACAAGTGGAGAGGGAAGAAGAAGACGGTGGAGAGGATCACCTGCCCCCGGACCGTGTCGGCTTTTTCAAGGAGAAGGGCGTGCTTAGCAGTATCCGGTCCTTCTGAGGAGTCCTATCGAAGCAAACCCTAGTTTCAGGAAGAGGAGGTCTTCTTCTTCCTCCTCCTCCTCCTCCTCCTCCTTGTGTCGCTTCGTCCAGTTTCTCCTCCTCTGCGGTCGCGACGGCCAAGCCCGCATCCGACGCGAATCTCCTCAAGGTCATCGACGCCGTGATCAAGTGCGCGGAAGAGTGCGACGATCACGATCGGGTGAGAAAAAAAGCCATCTTTTCTGCACTTCTCTACGTTGTTTTAGTTTGAGATTTGATGCTAGTTTATATAACCTCAGATCTCAAATTTGTTTTTCTCCTTTTGCTACTATTAGGGTTTGTATGATAATCTTTTATTGAAACTTCTCACTTTTTTTGGTAAAAAAGTAGAAATTAACAAAATAAGAATGATAGGTCCACCAGTAAGAGCATGAACCAAAATTAGTTAGCTGTTAATTGCAAGTTATTTTAGTATTTATTTAGTACAAATGGAAATTCCTATTAAAAAAAACCTAGATTCTTACGAATTTAGGACTTGTTTGTTATTGTTACTTGTACTCTAACACACGGAACAATATATAAAGATTATTTCTTTACCACTGCTAATTGAGAAAAAAATTGTTGCAAAGAACAGATACTAGAGTTCCGTATCACGATTTGGGGATTTATGTTGTCTAGTTGCAGTCTCGTTATGGCTAGGAATTTGGCACCAACATAGAGGGATTATGCCATGTTGAGTAGTAAATAAATTGACATCATTTTTTGAGATTTCTTATACTCCTTAGTTGGCACCATTTAGATGGGGAGAAGGCTTGGATGATGATGACGACGATTAGAGGTCTAGTTTACATAATGCATATTGTATAAGATATCTTAGTAGCTTACTTATTGAGAGTTGCGGAAGTGTTGAACGATATGGATTACAAAAGACATGATCCTTAACTGTGCCGAACGGAAGAAGAGGATTCAGACAACCAATCCCAAAAATTTGGGATAAAGGCTTTGTTGTTGTTACTTACTGAAGTGGCAACTTATGAAAAAAAACCCAATAGTTGTAGGAATTTTATGGACAACAGCAGTCAGTAGAACGGTTTGGGATTTTCATCAGCATTCTGAATTATCAATGAAATGTATAGTTTAATGAGATTCGCACACTAATTAATTAGCTAAACCTAAATATCAAAGTCTCATTTTCATTGCTATTGTGAATTGTCAATATTTTTTTGACCACTAAAGGGCGTTTAGAAATAAGATGCACCCTTGATAAAAATTTCAGTTGTGATTTTTTTTCATTACAAGTTTTAGTTTTTTAATATGAATTTTATAGACATTCTGAGCTAAGTGTTTTTAATTGTGCACCAGTAATCTAATGGATGAGCTAAAGAAAAGCCCAATTGAAGGGAGTTCTTTCTTTGAGCTGTTTGTTGGATTATGTATATGTAATATTTAAACAACTATAATTCAATAAAAAAACACAACATTTGAAAATAGTAGTTAATCAGACTCTTATTTATGGGTATCCAGTCCTAAAGTTCTTCGTGTTTACTGCCATTTTGATTTCTATGTATATTTCCTCAGTAGCAGATCAGGTAAGTTAAGGTTGATCTAAATTAGAAGGAATTTCAATCTAAGAAATACACCACGCTAAGCATGCGGCTGTAGTCACAAGGCAGGCATGACAAATCCATACCATAATTTGCATGAACGCGAAATCATCGGGTTGGGAAAGAAAAGTGATTACTTTCCTATGTTTGGGTGCCAAAGGAATTGAGGAGGAAAGGAAAGTGATTCCCAATGGAAGGAAAATTAGGAGGGAAATGATTACATCCATCTAAGCAAGGAATCACTTTTCCACATTCAAGTATTCACTTTCCTTTCCAACTTCCTTGGCATTTCCAAACATCGGAAAGGAAAATCAATGGGAATTGTAATTTCCCAAAGGAAAGGAAATGCCAAGGAATTGAACCAAACGAGGCTTTAAGTTATCTATGTTTACTTTTAATGAGAAACTAGCCTTCAGTTTATGTGGAATAGTGTGTTGTTCTTGGTTATTACCACCTGCAATAAATGATACTTGATCAAAATAAAAGATTAAAGTAGATCTTTTTTAGTACTAGAACACCCTCCATTTAGTTGATCTTTTTTCTCAGTAGAATAATAGTATATGAAACAACAGATTAATCCCTTCACTTACTTGGGATGTGAGTAAATAATTCCAATTGGGTTATTGTTGCTTTTAGCTTGTAAAGACAAAATTGATTGAGGTGTCCATTGAGGATGAACCATGTTGTGTGGAACGTATAGATCAGACATACTATAAGATTTATAGATCAGACATACTGTAAGATGGATAAATCCAATTTTGATCTTATGTAAGCAGGTGGAAGAAATTCCTGAACGGTTCCCCTTTGAAATTCAAGATGAAAAGGGAATGAACATAATCACTCTTAAGAGGACTTATCAAGACGAGAACATTGAAGTCATAGTGTCTATGCCCAGTCTCATCACAAGAGAGGAGCCTGAGAATACAAGAGAGGCTAACCACCAGGATGATGAGGATGGTGGTGAAGACAATGATAATGAGAAGCCCACTCAATCAAGCACTCCAATAACAGTAAACATTGGCAAAGAAAGCGGCCTGCGCTTAGAGTTTAGCTGCACATCCTACCCAGACGAAGTGGTGATTGATGCCATGTACTCAACACGTTCAGATGAGGAAATGGTAGCATACGAAGGACCTGAGTTCCAGTAAGCTGATTTGTGATTCCACCCTGTTAATACCTTGCGTGTTTATTGTGTAGTATTGAATTTCCTTTGACACTTGTATTTCAGGGAACTAGATGACAACCTCCAGAAAGCTTTTGACACTTGTATTTCAGGGAACTAGATGACAACCTTAAGGTATTCATATACATTAATTTGTTATTTATTCTATCAAATTAGATCAAGTTTATGTTAAAATTAGTATTAATTTGCCTCACAATTAAGTTAGGTGGCTATGCATACAACTTGTAAAATTTATTTCGGATACTTTACCAAATGCCCCCAGTCAAAATATAGAAACTAGCATATACCCTACTATTTTGAAAACCAAATACCCCCATTCTTTGTAAATCAGCCAAATTTTTTGTTAAATAGTAGGGTATAACTTAAAATTTTATTTGTTCCATACAAAAGAATGTGAGCATTTGCTAGTTTTTTAAAAAAAGTGGAAGTATATGTTAATTTCTATAGCATTTGCTAAAATATCCCAATTTATTTTCGTAACGGTGAGCTGCATGGATTTTCGTACTTATATATATTTCAAGCCATGTGTTGTATGTAAAAATTGAAAAAACATACAGAGTATCAAAAATCTGAATCTAGACAAGGAAGATAGCATGATGTAACTGTTAAAATTTGGCTCATATTTAGTAATCCTAATAGTAACAGGATTGCAATAAATTTCTAGTCCCAACTAGACAATGAGCTTTTTATGTCATGCCTATATAGGATTGAATTTCAATATATAGACAAATGACATGCTATATAAAGGGGCCTAAGGTTTCTTGTGTAGAAGATTAATTGTGATCAAGGAAAGGTGTTTGGTAGCCACCAATAGGTTGAGAGAAAGACAAATAGAAGAAATAGAAATATCAAAGGAGAGAAATTTGGTTTTCTTATATCTTCTTGGGTATAATTTTTGGGGATTCCTTAGGTTCTTTTTGTGTAGTTTTATCGTTATTAGGGTTACAAAGTTGTAGCAGTCTTGTAATCTTATTTAGTAGTGATCTTGCTCTCTTGGTGGTTTTTACCGATTATGTTTTCCACTTAATTCTTGTATGTTTTATTGAATTGTGTTATTTTTTATGCATAAGCAAACCATCGTGTTTGGTGTGGATTAGTGTTGATTCGTCACGGACACACGTCTTGGAGAAATTTCCGCTTTATTCTCAATAGTAACAAATATTGATTCGATTGGTAATAATATGAAACATAATGATTGTCATTGAGCCATGTCAAAGGCTTAATTAATCCCTCTTAAATATTAAACAACGATCTTTTGAAGTGGCAGTCCTTCCTTGCACCTTATCCTTAAAAATTAACAATAGAAAAGTTGCATAATTAAGAATACACGAAGCTTTAATTTTGATACAATTTTCAAACTTTAAGAGGAACATGGAAGTCTAAAAAAATTGTAATTGATTTTTTAAGATTATCTTGGTATTGTTAGAGATACAAACCGAGCCATTGATTTGCAATATGCTCTCAGTTTTTCTAATTTATGGGTTGTTTGTTAGCTTTACATTGGAGTTCAGCCTGGATTTAGTAACAATATATTTATGTAGTCCAAATTTGATTAAATACTTAATTTAATTAGATTTGGATGTCCATATTTGGTGTTGGGCAGGGGTGGAACTAAGCAGCAGGCTGGGTGGGCTCCGGTCCACCCCAAAAAATTATTTTATCTTTTTTTATCTTATGATTTTTTGTAAAAAAAATTCATATCGATTAGTACACATCTAACCCACCCTAGCATACTCTAGCCCATCCCAACTTAACTTTCTGGTTTCGCCCTTGGTGCTAAGCGATGTTGATGGGCTATTTTATGTCTAGTAGGATTCTTATCTTAGAATTTCATATTTAAGAAATTATATTATGACCTAGAATAGGATTTTCTCATCCTATATATATGGGTTGAGGGTGGAGGCACAAAAAATATAGCACAAAGTTGAGATTCAGAATACTCGTCTACAGGAGATCTAAGAGAAAGTTCGCAAGATCTATCGAGGAGTCAACTTCTGTTAGCCCTTTCTTTTCTTCTTGAGTGTGGTGAGGGCGTTGAACTTATTAAGGCAAGTGGTTCAACATTAATCTTTGTCATCTTGTAATTTTACCTGAGTTATGTAGATTGGAATTTGTCCATGTGACGTAGTCATTGCCATATACTTGTATTTATTTGTGCTTGATGTTCGTTAGACGAGGTTGGTTATTTCAGGAGGGTTGACCTAAGTTTTCGTTATGGTAACGTCTCAGACATGGTTTCAGTGTTGAAATTATTCAATAATTAGAGGCCACACATGTAAATTAATTGTGTTGGACTATCTAAATAATTAAGCCAAATTAAAGTAATCTATTTGAAAAATTGGCTTAAGGGTATAATTGTCATGAAAATAATGTGTAGATATCAGAGATAAATCTAATTTGATGAGGGGCCAAATTAGAATTATCAAAACATATATATATATATATATATATATATAGAGAGAGAGAGAGAGAGAGAGAGAGAGAGAGAGAGAGGATCTACATCCCCTCACTTTTGTATCCTCCATGTATCCCTATGATAACACCCTTTGGATCTTGTTTAAGTTATCTAATCTTAACCGTTGAAAAATCAACGATTAAGATTAGATGACTTAAACAAGATCTAATGGATGTGAAAGGGATGCAAAAGTGAGGGGATACGGATTCTTCCTCATATATATATGTGTGTGTGTGTGTGTCCAAGGCTCCCTAGCCTAGAGGTATGGAGGGGGGCTCACTCGTGGGAGGTCCCAAGTTCAAGTCCACGTGACGCGGGGCGGCTGGGTGGCCATGGGGTGGTCACGGTCCCGGCTAGGCCCTCCGTTCGGGCTGGTTGGGTAGCGGTATCACGGGCCTGAACGAGATGGACAAATGTATATATATTAAAAATAAGGTAATTGTGGCGAACGCTCCTACCGGGAATCGATCGCCTGACCATATATATATATATATATATATATATAAAGAGAGAGAGAGAGAGAGAGAATGCAGGAGGTGAGATGTCACCTCACGAGGGTGGCGACCATCTTACCATTCGAGCCCTCCATCTCGAATAGAATGGATGGAGGAGAGTGTCCGGTGTGAATAATGAGAGGCTGGAGGCCGACGGGCGGTCGGAGCGGGAGGGGTGGGGGTGGTGGATGGCCGTTACGGGAGGGGTGGGGGGTGGAGGTGGCCGGCCGGTATGGGCTGGAGGGGTTTTTGGTCGACCGGAGGCGGTAGGGGGGGGCGGACGGCGAGGGCCGGCCGGAGAGCAGTAGGGTAGGGGCTGGGAGTGGTGGCCGGCCGGAGCTGGCGGGGGGGGGGGGGGGGGGTTGGTTGGGGCGGAGGGCGGTGGAAATGGGCTGTGAGATGGCCGCCACCCTCATTTTTTTGGTGAGGTGCCATCTCACCTCCCTTTATATATATATATATATATATATATATATATATATATATATATATATATGGTTATGGTCCCCAACTCATATGACCACAAAAAGTGAGGATTTTCACTATTCTCTTCTGCATCCCATCAAGAGGGAGGAACAAAGATCACATCTTTGTTATTAAGGGTTGTAGCGAGTTGGAAGATCAAACACCACTAAAGAACGTTCGTATCAAGATCTATCAAGCCAAGCAATGGATTCAGGTACACGCTTCCGCAATTTATTTTTTTGTTCTTCATCTCGTGAATCTGTAGGAACGAATCATAAAGCGTAATACTCTAGAGGGGGGTGAATAGAGTATGCAGCAAAATTTAGCTAACTAAAAAGTTAGTAGCAAGATCACAAATAATATATCACAATAAGTAAATGAAAGGGTAGAGATCAGAAAGCAAACGCAAACACAAGGATGTATACTGGTTTTCCTCTTGTGAGGACTAGTCCAGTCGGAAGAACCCTAGCTTCCAGTTGAATCCACTATAAAAAATCACCGCAAGTTTTCATCCGAAGTTCTTGCAACTTCTACAACGCGAGCTTTGATCCGAAGTACACGACCAACTTCAATTATGAAGTGTCTTTCTTCAATCAACCTCTGATTACAATCATTCTGAAACTTCTAGACCGTACCGCACTGGCAAATCGACTAGAGAATTGTAGCTGGCTTGGGATTTGAAATTGAAAGCTCAGAACACTTTGGAAGAAGTACTAGGCTTATAGAGAAGAGATATGAAAGTTAATTTGAGAGTTGAAATGATCGAAATCCTTCTCTATTTATAGTTTTTCCAAAGGCAGAACTCTGACAGAATTCGGACAGAACTCTATGAGAAAATTTCGGCAAGATCCGTAACTGCAAGAGGACCAAGTTCAAAATCCAACGTCTACTAACCGAACTCTGGCCGAATTCGGGCCGAACTCGGACCGAATTCTGTTGGAATTTTGTCAGAATTTTTGCAAATCAGGTTTTTGGAATTTTTGAAATTGTTAAGCAGTTAGGAAGTAGTTTGGGCTTTTGTAAGTTGGCTTATTTTCAAAATGAAAGGATATTTTGAAAACGTTTCTTGAGTAGCCTATTTGCCAGTACGACGCAGTGTACATCGTATTCCTACACTCAATAAATATGAAAAATATATTGATCAAATAGAAAAACCAATAGCCCTTTGGTGACGCATTTTTTCTGAAATTTGAGCAAACTTGAAGACGCTTTTTTTTCTTGACGGCAATCGTCCAAACATAAACAGATCTGGAAATCTGAATACCTTTAGGTGGCTTCGCCCCCGAACCCCACGGGGGGCGCTGCTCCCTCGACCCCCGTCTGCTGACCGGTCAACGGAACCCCCGATGCGAGGTCCCGGATAGGTCGTTGGGCGGTTCAGAGAAAATCTTCTTGTATAACGCCGTCTTTGGCCCGTTAATAATTTTTCTCCATTGCATATATCCTGGTTTGATCATGCTTACTGCATGTCTGCAAATACATGTTAGGCGAACAAAGCAGTATGATGCATTATGATACAAACATAGAAATATGATATAGAACATTTGGACAATGCTAAGTTTAAGTAGCAACATGATAGTGATTACATGAATATTAGTGACGTCATTATGTTAAACTTAACTGATTAGCCGTATTCGAAAACATGATATAATCATTGGGCTAACAAAATCAACATGCAATAATTTCTAACAAATGGTATCAGAACCTTTCTTGTTTGATTCATGAGTTTGAAGTTCAAGAATCTATTTTTTCTGTTGTTTAGAAATTCTAGATCGTTTGATCTTATTTTAATTTAGGATTTCGAATTGTCCGATCAAAGTTTTTTTTTTTTGATCCACCTATTTAAGAACCCAAAAAAAAAACTAGGAATTAAAGATGGGCGACCACAATCATGGTCCGTCCAATCCAAACGAGGCTAGATCGAGTGCTTCTTGGACATCCGCTCGGACACGGAGTCCAGCGCACTTGTGGCCTCATCCAGCAACATTTTTTTGGTGCCTTTGCTACCATGATGCCTTTAGTATAGCCCTTACAATATATATCCAGACATGTGAACCCTTTTTATCCTACATGTTTGTATATGTACAAACACATTATAGTTACCAATTTAAATATGCATGGCAATAGTAAAAAGGAATTTTGATGAGTTCTGGTGACTATATGTATTTAATAACTCTAAACGGTTCTTTGATTGTTGGGTTCTCTAGTGATGGCCGTATTTTTGGTCACCACAGATCCGTGAAGTCTCTTGTTCTCTTTTGCCATGTATGGTGAATGAGCTATGGATTATAATAGAGTGTATTGTTATGCCTTGTTTATTCCATCACTTTGTCATTGAGTCTAATTAGGGGTGACTGAAAATGATAGAAAGGTTTCATCTAACAGCAGTTTCTATCGATTCGCTCCCAGGAACTAGCAAGCTCAGATGAATCACTAGAGTGCTCCATTGTCACCTCTTTGATGTCGGACAGAGCATGAAATTTGGCACTAGTTGCTTCTCCTATGTTGATTGCTGCATTACTACACATTCTCATCTCTTGTGTGTACGAACCCTTCTATCTAATACCCAAAGTGTGAACATATTGAGTTTATATAGAGGAGCCAACCGTCTACCATTAATAACCGTCCACTAATAATGTGGACGGATAACTAGGGAATAACTCCCTATTATATGGACGATTACAATAGTAACTCCCTATTACATAGGACAGCTACTAATAATGTGGACGGATAACTAGGGAAGAACTCCCTATTATATGGACGATTACAATAGTAACTCCCTATTAAATAGGACAGCTACGAAGCCGAACCGCTTCACAACAGCAATAAACAACAAAATCGTCTAAACAACAAGTAGTAGAACCCGCAAAACCGCATGACCTGTTGAACGACGTGAAGTAAGCGAAGCATGCTGAACCTACGGGACTCCATGACTTGCGTGCACGCGAAGCCCGCTGAACCCGCAGAATCATGCGAAGTGCGCGAAGCTCGCAAGATCGCTCGACCCGCGGAGCCACGCTAAACCCGCAAGTCACGTGACCGCAAGCCCGCTAAACCGCTAGACGCATTAGATGCGCGTTGACTCTGCACAAGCTCCACGCAAAAGTGTTATCTCGCGTCCGATGCGCATGTTACCATTGGACCAACGAGCCTGCTGAACCGCTAGGCGTGTGCTGATTCTGCACGACTTTGTGCATGAAGAGTAAAAGTGCCATCTCGCGCTTGATGACATGCGAAGCTTGCCACTTTGCGCTCGAGTCTAAGTCTTTAGGCCTCTTTGGGGCCTAGCTCCAAAGGAAAATTCATTAGAAATGGTGACAAAAAACATATATTTGTTGTGGAATTTGAACCTTGTCTACTAGAAACACCCCCCCCCCCCCCCCCCCCAAAAAAAAAAAAAAAAAAAAAAAACAATACCAACCTCTGAGCTAATCCATTTATTTCTGCAAAGCAGTACATAATTACTCAACTATTGAAATGCATGCACTTGGAATTTGCCACATCATGGAGTATGGGACCGAGTGACTAGTGACCAATTTTTAACACAACCCCAACATCTTCATATTTACAATTAATTTATTTTTATTGACTTCTTATGTTACTATTTCGTAATTGAACTCCGTTTTGTAAGATCTCTGTTGCCCATGTCATCACTTTTGGCTATTTGGATCAAGTACCCATGCATTTGGGGTCACGGATCCAAAATGCGGTTCCAAAGTGGGTAGATGGATCCCGATAACTATGGGTTTGACTCATTGACAGATCCATCCATTTTAGTCTCATAGGAGTCTATAATCTTGTACTCTATTTTTTTGTGTCTCGGAGATATCTCTTTTGTAATTGGGACATTTTCTAAAGTACTATTAGTGAAGCTTATTCCCGTAATGTCATCTAAAAATAGTTTAAGTTTGATCCAACCTCTCTCAAACATGAACGATCTGTGTTATAAAAAGTGCTAGGTAATTTACTTTCATCTAGAATTGAAGAATGCGAGATGACTAGTCATCGAAGGGAGAGAACCAAAAATACCTATCCTCCAACAACTACACAATATCACCGCAAAATGAAGCAGGCTTCCGTCCAAGATCAACAAGTACTCCATATTTTATCTCTTGCATCCTATGGGCAACATATTTCATCAGAAGTCTTTCATTTGGCACATCCTTTGAGCAATTTAATCCCAACTCTATGAAAGCTAGGAGCCATTTATGCAAAACACAAACTCCGACAGAATCATTTCCAAGGATATTGCATTCCACAATCTCTAACACAACTGTGGGATATGCATTGCATACCCATCGTCTCAAAGTTAGTTCCCCGCTGAACATTGCGTCAACAGGCTTCTTTCCTGTGATTAATTCAAGCAGCAGAATTCGAAAGCTGTAGACATACCCCCTTCTGGTAAATACTCTAGTTGACCCATACTCTATTGCATACATCATAGTTAGTGAACAATAAACTAGCTTAAGGTAATGAATACATATTGCAAAACTTGAGTACCTGGAGCCATATAGTCGATGGTGCTTAGGCTACTGGTTGACACCATAGACTTGTTGGCGATGAGCAGCAGTTTGGCAAGGCCAAAGTCGCTTACATGTGCAACCATTTTTTCATCCATCAAAATGTTGCTAGGCTTCAGATCACAATGTACTATGACATGAGGATGTTGGTGATGGAGGTAGTCTAAGGTGAAGGACACATCCAACATTATGTTTATGCTTTGAAGCAGGGTCAAGCTAGACTGGTTTCAGAGTACAACTACTTGTCCAGACTTTGATTCAGCATGAACTCGAGAACTAATGCCTTGAACTCCAAGTTTGAACAAGTACTAATAATTTTGACAAGATTTCTGTGCCGAACCTGGCCCAAAGTACCATATTCTGCATTGAAACTCCTCGAAGCCCCTTCGACTTCTAAATTCAAGACTTACGCTGCAATAAACAACCCGTCATCTAGGCATCCTTTGTATGCCCTGCCAAAGCCACATCTTCCTAGTAAATTGGCCTCACTGAAGTTTTCTGTCGCATGAGCTAGCTCAATATATGAAATCCATCTACAATAATTCAAACATGGCGACTTCGTATGAGATATGGCCCAGGTCTTGGTCTTCTTTCCCATATAAATTTTTTGAAAGAGATAAAAGCAGACGAGAAACACCAAGTGTCACGATCGCACCTAGAATTTGGGCATGAGTCGTGCGCACGCCCAGCCTATGTCGCAGTGTCGGCGATAGAACGCTGTATAATCACAATATGATGAACAACCTACGCAATGTATTCAACTCCACTTGGGAGGACATTAACATATAATCCAATACTCAAATCACAGTTCTAAACAAGTGTCGCACGATATAATATAATGAAGAAATAATAGTCTTTAATTTAAAGAAACAAATGGATTCCAGAAAGTACTACATGGGCCAAATATCAAATAGTCAAGTAAACTCGAAGACAAATTCGGTCAAAAGCTAATTTAGCTAACTAGGCTACTTCTAGAATTTGGCAGGCTATATTTCTGTTGGGTCTCCTCCATGGTTCTCCTGTACTCTGTAATGGTCAGGGCACATGTTCTCAAGCTTACTGTCTGAAAAATGTTATCCAGTCAGGATGGAACGAATATATCTCTAACAACAGTTCCAATAATTGACAAAGTCTATAAAATAGTAAGTATTAGTAAAGTATATGATGGATAGATAAACATAGAATCATGGTATGAAATATTTGAGTAAAAACATGAGAGCATGGTAATAAAGACAAAGCAATAAGTGAGAATAGTAATGAACAACTAAAACAAGGACCAATAATGTATAGAAAGACTGCACCTAATTAATGCTTTAAAATAACACTTTCGGCATGTAAATGGCTAGAGTAAATACGACATCCTGTACGTGAGGTGTACGAGCGCTATCGTTCCAGAATAGACATGAGGGTGTGGTTCCTGATTTGGGAATGTTCACATGTCTACTAAAGTATTCCCCCCCCCACCCCCCCCCCCCACCCCCCCCCCCCCCCCCCCCCCCCCCCGCCCCCCGCGAATTTAGGAAATAATGTACTCAAATAAATCCATAACCTACTACACCGTGTAACCATCGTGTCGAGAACCAAAACAAGAAATCAATATAAAACAGTACTATAAACATGAATCGTAGAAACTATCAAATATGAAAACTGTCAGAGAATGTACTCGTCTGATGTCCTGAGCTGCTGGCACAGGTCAAAATCCGTGTCGAAGTCTAAGTAACCTATTTTTTAAATTTGCAATGTCAATAAGTGAATTAAAAATAAAAGTAACCTATCTACTTGGTTATTAGATTTTTAGTCAAATCCTAAACCAACTAGGTTTATACTAGGTAGGTTGAAATGTGGGTTCCCTAATTGTATAATTTCTATCAATTTACCTATACATAATGATACTCCTTTTACATAGCTTTACCTATTTAGTCATATAGGCATACTTATTCATGGTTATGTTTCTTAGATTACTAACCTCGATATTAGGATACTCAACTTGCCACTAGTCATACCTCTTTTCTGACACCTCATCACATGACCCTTTGATACACTGCTACTTGCACACAAGTAGTTTGCAAGCCTGCCCTTAGAAACACTTAAAGGATTCCCATGTACTCATGGGTTACATAGGATACAATATGATATGCAACCCTTGGGTTACTATGGCAACACACACAAGTGCCTAGCTACTGTGCACTGCAACTTACCTATATGGTAGGAGCAACTCTTAAGAAACTGCAGTTATGCACCACAACTGAGATGGCACACCCTATTCTTGACTGGGTTCACCCCGAAGCTACTTCTAATTACACTCTAACCCATATATAAGGATTATATGTCACTTAGACACCCCTCCCAGACTGAAACTTGATACACAGTTACCTGTGTTCACTGCTGTACACTGATGAACTTGCTACCTGTTGCACCCTCTTGGCGCTGCACACATGTTGGACTGAACCTACCCACACACACACACAGGAGTATTCTTGTACACAGGTTTTCACAATTCTGTACACACTATCTGTAATAATCTACACATATTGGAAACACCCCAGATTTGCCCCATTCTTACTGTTCCGATATGCAAATAGGTAGACAATTATGTGCACAGGACACTGGTCCTACATTATGCACAGGACTGCTATCCTAAGTCTGCTATTGCATTTTACCCAAGGCAATAGACACACATAGACTTGATATTCCCTACATAGATACACCCTGCCATAAGAACTGAAAACACATCGTGTTCCCTATTGATACTGCTACTCTGTAGAAGCCTTTCTTGTTACCTTAACTTTGATCAAACCTAAGATGCTACTAGCAAAACCTCTGACAACAATACCAACTTCTACTGGTACCTATCGACTATTGTTGCATGATGAAGTTCCTGCCTCTGTACTGAATACACATAGACACTCTATTTCACTCTAGTTCCTACCTAGACACTCTGTTACTAACTTAACAATCCTAATTTCCCTCATCTGCTACTCTCAAAGGTTTCACCTGTGCATATGATGAACACCGCTATACATTTATGTAATATCTTAGAGTACCTTGATGTATCTTACAAATGGTGTGTTGACACACACACATGGTACCTCCACGCACACACAGAGGATACCTGCAACAGATATAGCTCCTGTACTGCTACAGTGGCACTTGCTACTATTGCGTCCACACACGAGTGTTTTACCTACTGCCTCCAAACTTTTCTGATACCCACATGTACATGTCCCCCATGTATAACTTGACAGTCTTCCTAACATATTACAGCTATTCTAAACTCTGTCCTGGCATCGTTAACCCAGTCCATGTTTTATGTCCTTAGGTGAGAAAGATTTAACACAAATCTACTCGATACCCCATATTGCAACTGTTGCGTATTGCAGTTCAGATTTCGACTACCCCTGTGAATGCATACCCAAAACTCCCTACTGGACTCATATACTAACTGCCATAAACCCATATGGGTGCATATCAGTCATCTATACTTAGCGTGAAACACAGAACTGAACACCCTCCCTATTGTTGTATTTATAATCCTACCCAACCGAGATACATCCATCCAAATATATATATAGTTCCCTATATTAACAACCTAGATTATTGCTACTTAACGATCACGCATTAACACCTATGCAAGCTAAAAGGCCCCTAATTCTTTTTACAGGTATTTACCCAAACACTTGGTGATCTCTAAACTTTCTATTAGAAATAACAATAATTGTACATGAATGAGAAGGTGAGGATTTACCGATTAGAGGTTAATTCCAGTAGGTTGAGGATTTACCAATTAGAGGTTAATTCCAGTAGGCTGCTCTTGCAATGGAAAGACAAGGCGAGAAGAATTTAGGTTTTAAGGAAAATAGATGAGAAGGGTCGGCTACTCTGTTTTGTATATATATATATATATATATATATATATATATATATATATATATATATATATATATAACGTTGCAGTTTGGCTTAGAGATAAGGGAGGAAAGATTTGGATGAGTTCAAATGCTAGGAAGATTAGAAGCAATATTTCAAATTTGTTCTCAACATGGATTCAAAATTGAATGGAGAAGATGAAGTGAACGTTCCAAATTGATTTTAAATATTTGAATGCCTCTTCTTTATATTACCCAAGTTTATGGATATACACCTATTTCTAAAGAGGTTAGGGCAATCCAATTTGAAGTTGAAACAAATTCAAATACAGGAGAGTTCAAGCAATCGGCCAGGAGAAATTTGAATTGCACATTTGCACTAAAATCCTTTGGAAATTTGGTTTTACAAACCCTCTTTTCTTCCAATTCATTTACATAAACTATCCCTTCACAAAAAAAATAATTAAAAAAAATTACAAATTTATCTAGGAAAATATAAATTTTGGACTCAAGGGCTTCCACCAAGGCAGAATCTACTGATGGGAGGACATGTTTGAGCAATCGCAATTTCATGCTTGAATTATATGTCACGACATTTGCAGTACAAGGAGAAAATGTAATTGTATGTAGTGCTCGATTTCCTACCAAAGATGCAATGCTGACATTTGAGAATATTTTGCCCTCTAGTATTTCTCCTTCCAACATGTTGAAAGACAGGTCTAGACTATTAGCGTAGGATAGATTTGCGAAAGACTTAGATATGCCACCAGAGAGAAAATTATGCGAAAGATTTAGATATTTGACACTGAATAATCAACCGAGTTTCTGAGGAATTTGGCCGTGGAACGAATTATTTGAAAGATCTAAATATGTAATACTTTGGAGTTCCCCAAGAACACTAGAGATGTTACCTGACAACTGATTACTCCATAGATCTATATAGTCTATGGCCTTCAAGTTCGCCATTTGGGTGAAGTAATCCCTCGAACCTGTTTTGATATAGGTCTAGATGAATGAGTTCTGTTATGCTCCACAAGCTCAAGGGAATGCTTGATGATAACTTGTTTGCTGATACTGCGAAGTCTTGCAGTCTGCTAATGTTACCTACTGATTCTGGTATGGAACCTGAAAGTTCATTCTGCGAGAGGTTGATTCTTCCCATGCTCTTCATTTGGCCTATATCGGTTGGAATCGACCCTGTCAATCTATTAACTCCCAGATACATTACCTGAAGCTTCTTTAACCTTGAGAGCTTTCGCGGAATCGTTCCCTCAGTTCATTGTACAACATAACTAGAGAAATGAGGCTACACAAGTTCCCTAGTACTGCAGGGATGCTTCCTTTGATGTGGTTCTGGGAAACATGAAAATACTGAATATTCATCGTGAGATTTTCGATGGCGTCGTCCAGAAGAACACCTTCCAATTGGTTATCCATCACGTAGACATCCTATATATATCCCTACATTTGGTAAGAGATGCAATAAAGTCGAGCCCTCCTGTCAGCTTATTCCCTGCCAAGTGCAAGATTCTAAGTATCGGCATTGCCTGGCCAAGTTTTGCCGGCACAAGCCTGGTGAGATTATTGCCCGTAATGTAGAGTGAGACCATCCTGGAAGTATTCAAGAGGAAAATCGGTAGCGAACCGGCAAACCTATTTTTTTTTTTCTAAGAGAAGTGTTTGGAGATTTACTAGATTCTCCAACTCTTGGGGAATTTTCCTTTCAAGTAATTTACTTCGAGGCCGAGGATCTCGAGCTTTGTGAGGTTTCCTAAAGAAGTTGGGATCACTTCGGTGAACTAATTTTCTCCTAAGGACAACTTCACAGGATCTGAGAGGTTCCCAAACAAGGATGGTACAAATCCGGTTAACTTATTTTCACCGAGAATAATACTTCGGAGATTCGATCATCTGGCAGGGTTATCTGGGATACTTCCTGTCAGCAAGTTGCTCAGAATTAGTATCTCTTCGATCCGGGGAAGCACTACTAGTCGGGGGAGAGAACCCGAGAGGTGGTTTATGGATAAGTTCATGATAACGAGTGAAGACATGTTGAAGATGGCTGGAGGGATTGGACCAGATAGGAGGTTTCGCTTGAGGAGGAGTGTGACGAGTCGATGAAGTCTGCCCAGAGACTCAGGGATGGTGCCGGAGAGAGTGTTGTGGGAAAGGTCGAGGGAAGAGAGGAAGGAGAGGTTGGCAAGGTGGGGAGATATGGTGCCTTGTAGGGAGAAACTTGCGAGGTTGAGAGAGATGACCCGCGGCTGGTGCGGGCTACACCCGACCCCGATCCAGGTGCAAAAGGAGGTGTCTGTGGTCCAGTTTGTTGTGAGAATGTTTGAAACGTCATCGCTGGCTCTGAAAGCAAGCAGTGATGACAGGTAAGTGGAGCTCCCTGCACTGGCTGATATTTCTGGCTGCGGAGTGACCAAGGGGTTCAGAAACAATAACAAAAGAAACATGTATCGAGTCCCTGAGAATAGAATTGCATGCGCTTCCATGCCTCTTTCCTTGTACTTCGGGATAGGAGGATGTATATATAGTGGGAGCATTGTCTTTATAGTTTGAGTTGCACATAGACTCTTTATTTATTGAGAATTGTGAAGAGGTCTATGTCTTGATTAAAGAACTCTGATGAGAAAGTTACAAGTACTAAAAGCAAACTCTGAGATTGGTGCAAATGGCGCTACAATTTGAAGTGAGTGTTGCTTAATTCTCATCTTTTCTTGAGTGTATTGCTACTAGAAGTCAGGGAAAAGAAGCAAACTACAATGTATGAAGTCCATTAACAACCTGGGGCCTTGACTTTATCAATGGTGAGGAAACATTTACTAGCTGGTACCGAGAGAGGACGAGTTGAACCCACAGAGGATTCAGTGTTGTTGGACTCCTAGTGTTGTTGGGGAGCCGTGGAGGGGCTTCTGGCCTCTGCACCGGGACCAGATGTTTTGGGCTTAGCAGGCTTTGTGCATTTTCCATGCTTCTACAAGAACCCCTTCTCTCAATAGTATTTTCTAACACAATTTCCGTCATACGTGACGCTGATGTAGGATGAAAAATTCTTATGAGGGTTAGAAACCCTCATAGAAAGAGGAAGTGGAAGGAAACTTTGAAGAGGAAAAAATATGAAGAAGAGGAAGACGAGTGCTTCGATGACTTGTGCGAGGGGCTAAGCAAGATGTCTATCAACAGCGTGAAGGACGGGCTTATGGAGACTGGAGTTCACGGGGATGCACTTCTTCTACAGCAATGATGACGACGAGGTCATTGAGAGGGAGGTTGTGAAGGAGAGCATCTCCGAGCGCGTTGTTGCTGAAGGGCCTGCCGGTTCCCGAGGGGAAGCAACTGAGGTTCCACAACGAAGAAGAGTATGAATGAATGATGCATTTTTGGGGGGATCAATGGATTTGATTCTTCTTTTGGTTGTCTTTCTTTGACATCCATTTATGAGTAATGTTGTTGTTGCTTTTGTTGTTTTGCTTCAGTTTCATTTCTTCTCTCTCATTTTGCCTCTACCAAAAGGGGCAATTAACTTTTGTTACTGCAGTAAATATAATCTTCAAATGCTATTTTTGTGTGTAGGAACCAACTTGAGAGTATGTAGGAACCAAAACCAAATATTACAACATGATGTTGTATATAGATTTGTTTGTACAAATCTATATGATAACAATTTTAATGACCAAGTGTAGAATAAAACTTTGGTTTATTTCTGCTTATGCTTTTCCAAAAGCAAAAGCAGCAGAATACCTAGATTCATGCTATTATTCTGGTCAAAATCTAGGGTCTGAACTGTTCATCGTCCATAGCCAACCCTTAGCTTTTGACTTGGGGATGATGTTGTAATGTCCCCCTACTGATGCCAATAGGCCAACATCAACATTGACTTGGAAACTTCATGGGATGTGATGGTCTTTTCTAATGATGCAAAGTTGGCACTAGTCTTTCTTGAACTCAAACCACCAATTGATCTCTCCTGACTAAGGACCCCATCCGAAGAATTAATTTTGGGGTCTTCTAATGATGCCATTTTCTTTAATGAGTACAGAATATAGACCAGTCTAGTTCTGAGATCCACAATATCCAATCCAACCATGTAAATATAGAGCACCCTCACCTCAATTGACTTGGAGACTTACTTGAAGGTCTTCTAATGGAACCCAATTGGGTCCCAATCTGAATTGATTTTTGGATGTGATGGTCAGCTAACGTTGCACTAGTCTAGCCTTCTTGACATCCAACAAGGATATCTCTGCTACAACGATATTAGTTTTGTGATGTGATGGTCTTGCAAGGAATTATGCTTAATGTTTGTATATTTGTTCTTGTTCGCTATTGTTCGACTAATTTGTGCCTTATTCTTTTTGTCGTAAGGTTATTTGTATGTAATGTCCAACTTGGTAACGAATTTTGGACTCTTCGATCCTCCCAAGAAGCAAAAGCATCTATTATCCAATACGTATCGATCATTTCCGTTATTTCTCTTTCGAAGCAGACAACCATTAAATCACTCAAGTTCATCTTGTTAAGTTAGAAATCAAGTAGTTAGAAAACTAAGATTAAGTGCTTTGGTAAGACCATGTTAATAAAGTTCTCAATGCAAAAGGACAATATGCTTGGCATTGTCCAGAAAGTAAGCAAAAGTTCTCGAAGCAAAAGGACTAAATGCTCACGGCATGCAAAACAAGGATTTTAACTATAAACTGCTATTGTACCCACCTAGGATGCCTATTTTAAAGTATTTTATCCATCCACGTTTAGATGTAAAAAAAACCCATATTGTAAAGAAATCTAGCTATTTGCTTTAGAGAACTCGACAACTATGTTGGGCATGCACAAACAAGATACGACACGTATCATACATACACCTACATAATAAACATACACATTTTTGTCATGCCCTAGTATATATACTATGGAGTGTCATTGTAATGTCCACTATTTGTCTAACATGATCCATGCGCCATGGATATAACACCAATTTTTGGTGTGCGCAATGTGGGGCTTTCTTCTAGTTGACAAGTACTCCATTTTTGATCTCTTGCTGTCACGTCCCAGTCCCAAATATACGTGGGACCAACACGTGACTATGCCAGCGAGCATGCATACGTATGCTACTCCAATATATGAAACCAGAATCATACTTAAGTTGTAAATGAACTCTAGCCCATAAAGAAACCATGGTCACAATATACATCTAATCTCATCCAATAGTAAAGATAATGAACTAATAGGAAATCAGCAATGATAAAAGTCTAGAAATAGTCCAGGAAAGTAGATAGTCGGGTGGAAAGAAATCTACTACCAAATGACTATAATAAACTGAAATCATAGAAGTAGTCCAGTCTCATAGAATAAAAATGAAATAAGTCCAAGTACGATAGTCAAACCAAAGTGGTAAACAACTAAAAGATAATCATAGAAACTTGGAAGGTGCAACCTCCTCGTCTGGATGGGATGACTCAAAACTTGGATAATCTTGTTCGTCTATAACTGGAAGAAAAATCAGGTCCTCAGCGGGACATAGCAAGATACATAATATACATGCTACAATACTGAAATAAAATTATAGATATGCAAAGGTATTTCTAACCTCCTAATGCACAATTTAGAGGACAACTTTCACACGCATAGGTGGAATTCAGGCTTACTCGAAATAATCCACATAACTTGTCACGACCCGCTACCCAAATTGTTGGGCCGGGCCGAGTCATGTCCAGCCTGCGTTTGGGATAAAATGCAATAAGCTGTTCTAAAGTTAACAAGATAAGACTAAATGTGCTAACAGTTCTAATAAGTGAATAAAAGTCATAAATGCTCCAAACACAAAAGTCGTCTCATATAGTAATAAGTCCAAAGTACAAGTCTGAAATGTAAAACTGGATACATGTCCAGTTACAAAATACGTAGTCTAATACATGACTACACTAAGTATCCCAAGTGACTACGCAAACTAGGCGAGTTTTCCCGCAGGTACATCCTCGTAAAGCAAAGTCGGATCCTCGGCAGTATCTCCATAATATGAGTCGCAGAGTAACTCCTCCTCAGTAAGGATACCTACAACGTTATCCTGTCAGGACGGGAGCAAGTACTGATTCTAACAAACTAGCATATGAAACATGGAAATGAACATAAGAGGAATAACTGGAAACATGGCATCACATAATCTATCATGGCAAGGACACATATGTCATAGAGACAGATGTATATGTAATGTTTAAAACTGTAGCAGGTACGTGATCGTCAATAGGTGTACAATGTGCAGGGGCACATAATAAAATGTACTTCCGTACAAGTGATAAGGCGATAGATGTACATATGTACAAATCCGCTTTGAGATAAAGCCTACGACAAGGTATACATATAAAATGTCAACCTTGTTCGGTACATACGTACGGAGAAGGGGGCATGATCACGTACGCTACTAACAGTTTTTTCATAACCCAGATTCTAATCATGTGAGAGATACATAAAGACTGTTCTAAGCATGGTAGTAACTGAAAGTACAACATGTGAATATCTAACTTGCTACCCCAAGGATCAGCATTTAACATGGTTGGATTTGCAGTTCATTTATGTAACAGTATGTAAAGTATGTAGAAAGTACTTGCCTCTAGCAAAGTAAGCTGCGATAAAAATGCTATAGATGCCTGGTAACTCGTCACTATAGAAATAAATACATAAACTTAGTTTTTACACTAAGCTAAATCACTAAGACACTAATTGGTGCAACACGACTTGTGACTGGGCACCTAGCCAAAATGATGACTTTAGTATAGGAGACCAATGTGGGGTGACACAATACTATAACTAACATACTAGGGTCTTTACGCTAGTGTGGGGTGAGGTTCAACACGGCTATAACTCAAAATAACACAAAAAGTTTGCAAGTCGTAATTATTCCATAAATAAATCAAATGAACATTGTGTTCCAACAATTTTTGAGATAGACAAAAAGTTTAATTTTACATAAAATAAAGTACCAAAATGATCCTTGTTAATTATAGAAATTTATTATAATTTTTCTGGAATTTATTAACCAGTACAAGTATTTTATAAAAATCAGTTTTCCTAAGTACACAGAAAATGAGTTTTGGTTTTATATGCCAAAACAGTGGCAAAACTGTAAATTAAATACTTTAAAAATTATACTAAATTAGCTAAGTTAACATAGTATCTAAATACTATTTTTCCAGAATTTTAACAGCAATTAAAGTATTTTTAGAAATTCAAAAACAACATTGTACACATTTGAAATTAAATAATTAATTATTTGCGTATTTTGTCCATGTATATAATTTGAACCAAAGTTCAAATACAGAACCCAAGGCCATGAATCAAGTCCAATATGACTTGTACAGGTCTTGAATGTGAGAAAACACATTTGGGCCCAAAAATCTATGCTAGGCTTGGACACCAAATGGTTGCAGTAATTAAAATACACCAAAAATACAAAGTGGTAAAAGTACAAAATAAATATTAATATTTTAATAAGGTAAAATTATACATAATGGTCATATAAATATGACAAGTAATATTTACATAATAATAATTTACACTAGGTATAGTAAAATACATATATAAAATAGTATATATATAATAATATATATACACATGAACATATATACATATATATACATAAATACATATATATATATATATACACATATATAATATAATAAAGTACTAAATATAAAATATATATATATACAAAAATACAACATATATATATATATAATACAGTATATATAATAATACATATATATATACAAATACATGTATACATATATATATATATATATATATATAAATAATAAAACAAAAGAAAAAGAAAAGAAAAAGAAAAAGAAATAAAAGAACAGCGCAAAGGGGGCTCGAACTCGGCCCTATGGGTCGGGTTTCTGAGTCGGGTCGGGCTGGCCAGGGGGTCAGCCCGTTCGTTGTGTTAGGGTTAGGATTTAGATTTAATTTATTATAGGTTTTAAGTTATATAACAGTAACCCGAAAAATCAACTCTGTATCCTGACAGTTTGGAACACAGAGTCTGCGTGTCCGTGCTATGCACGACACGCACGAGTATCGATTCGCGTGTCCAAGCACTGGACTAGGGTCCCCGTGTCCTGGCGAACCACATACGTGGATTCGAGACACGTACGACACGATTCAGTGCTGCAACTTACGTGTCCGACGGTTGGTGGGGGTTTCGAGAGCCGTGGACGGCGGAGGAAGAGTCGGGGCGGTGGCGCTCGGGCGGCGATCGACTCGTCTTGTCACGGCGAGTCAGTTAAGGGTGGTTGGGGGCGGTGACGTTCGTCGGTGAGGTGGATTTGGGGAGTTAGTCGGAGCTAGGGTTCCGGTTAGGATTTGGGGAAGAATTAGGGCGGTGGTCGGCGGTGGTTGGGTTGTAGTGGTGGTGGTCGACTGAGGGGAGTGAGGGGGTCTTTATAGGAGGGGTCAAGTCGGTCGGGCTGGGGCTAGGTCGGCCGGGAAACGCGGGGTCGTCGTCGGCGTGGTAGTCGGTCAGCCGAGTCGTCGAGGGTGGGTAGAATAGGATTTACAGAAAACCCCCTAGAGTTTAGGTTATTCCAGAAAGGTCCTTAACAATAGCTAAATGCAAAAGCAAATTTGTATAACCCATCCCACACTGTTTATGTGCAAATAAAATTTGCACATAACAATTGGAAAATTGCAAACTGATATTTAAACATTCTAATTAATTGCAAAACTCAATTAAAACATTTTAGAAAATTGCAAATTGATATTTTAAGCTTTAAAAATTATTTAAAAATCATTTAAAAATTTTAGAAAATTCCTAAAAATTCTAATAACCTAATTTAAGGCTAAAAATGACATTAAAAATTAATTAACACTAATTAAATAAATTTTGAAAAAAATAGGGGCTCACATAACTTAAGGCTAGTGGTGTACATATACTATCATCCAGTCATCTGTATCCGTCCGTAACGATCTATGATCGTCAGAGGGAATCTGCAACTCATCAATTTTCGTGGTTCCATCCGGAGACTATAGTTTACCAATTTGTCTGTCCCATATGCACTAATGAATGTCCTCCCCCATAGTCCCACACTGACCAAGTCATGTCCACAGCTCGTCCAGTTTGTAACTGCTTGAGTCTCTAATATCCTAATCATAGCAGTCACGATATCTATTCGTCACACGTCTCTTACATATTAATGGCCAGTCAGATACACAGTCCATGTCCCTATCATGATGTCTCAATCGTGTAATATGAGTTTCATGATTAAAGGAGATATAAAAATATCCCACAATTATAAGTTAGTCCTCTAATGATATGCATAAAATAAAGACTAGACAGTAAATGACTAATATAGTCATTTGCACCTAAGTATAGCTTGGACGCATAATTTATCTAAATAGGAGTATGAATAATATCAAAACATAACCATAACATGCTGAAAAGGAATAATAAATGACAATATCTAGATCCTGAGTGGGGTAAGAAAATGTCCAGGTAGTGAACTTGGCAAGTCAACCGTCGCAGAAAAGATGAAATCCAAATGAATGTCTCTGGATGCTGAAATAAACATCACCAGCGTTCCTCGAATGAGAAAGCTAAAATAGCCTATCCATAAGTCCAATTTGGACACAAGGACAAACATGACAGTTTTGGGTCAAAACGGGATCTGCCATTGGGCCCACTTTGTACCAAAAAAACGTGCCAGAACTAAAATTCTCCAATTTTAGAAAATTATATGTCCACAAGACCAAAGCCACGATATGAACTCAACGGTATGTCCAAAATTGGATTTCGATGAGCCGAAATCAAAATCGTCCGCTAAACATGACTGTGAAGCCCGCAAAACGGAGTTTCGGTCAACATTCTCAGAATCTGACGAAAGTTGGGTCACAGGACCAGTGCGACGCTACGAGTCCAACGACGCAAGTTTCGTTGCGATACGATAAGTGTGCACAAACTAATTAGCAAATTTCGGAAATGTCGATACCGTGGTTTCTCGACGAATACGATTCAAATTTGTCGCGTACATGCGACCAATGTACGCACATTTCGATGCAAACAGCACGTGTCGAGGCGGTTCGTTGGACGGAACCAACCCCGTATTGGAAAAGTTAATAGTTTTAAAAACAGATTTTTTGATGATTTGGAAACTGATTAACATGCAAAACAGTACAGAATAATTAAAAGTAAATAAATGGTTTCAATCTTGGTTATATTGGATTTACAACGAAGAAACAATATCGAGATTCGGTTCACATATTTGGGAGAAATTAATTCCCAATGTTTGATGTCTGGGACAGTTTCTAAATGCTTTCGAATACTTTTCTTGATTTTCATCACGATTTATCGATAGAAATAATGCAAATCAAAATAAACTAATGGAAGGTATTGGAAGAGGGTTAGGTTGTGTTCGAACCTGCGAAAGTGGATCGAAAAACAATCGAGAAATGAAAAAGAAATCGGGACACGAAGGTGGGGGGTTCGTGGTCGCTGCTGCGCGCGGGCTGTTCAGACGGCTGCCCTGGCGGTGGTGGTGGCCGACGGCGGGCGGGGGTGGTCGCCGGGAATAGATGAAGGTGTTCGGGTGATGTGGGGAAAGTTCCTCAAAAAATTTGAAAACCAATAAAAGGACAAGGTTGGATTGTCACTGTTCCAAATGGAAGGTGATTAGGAATGACTGTTAGGGGAATATGAATGGAAAGAATTTATTATGAATGAATGGGAATTAATGAGATTTGATGGAGAATAGATTAGGAAAGGATTTGAAATTTACAAAAGATAGAGAGAGGGTTGTCGGCATAGGTGCACTGGTTTAGCCAGAAAGGAAAAAAATATTTTTTTTACAAACCTTATCTATAACAAATAGTGCTAAATAAAATCAAAATTAATTCTAATAAAATCAAAACAAATGCTAATATATCACAATAAATTCTAATAAAATTTGTACATACGAAAAATATATTTTATGAGAATTGTATATGATTATTTACGTATACAAATTAATATTAGCAATTTTAGAAGTTTTAGAAATAAACACTAAACAAATACAAAATAAATATGTGTAAATTAACACATACTTAATTTAACCTAGATGAAAATTATTGTAATAATAAACAATAAAATAGTAAATTTGGGAGGGTTTACATTCTATCTAACTTATAAAAATTTTGTCCTCGAAATTAAAACTAACACACAAATTATAAATAAACGAAATTAATGCGGTAGAAAAGAGTTTAAGTATGCAAGGTCATACCTCGATCCTCAAAAAGATGAGGGAAACAGTTGCGTATGTCATCTTCGCGCTCCCAGATCGACTCTCATGACGTGTGATGTGTAGTGCCCCGTCCCGCTCAGTCAATCGGAGGAATCGAAATGCCGACGGCGTTCGAATTTAGTCTTGCAACGGCTGCTCGAAGACATCGCTCGGTCGAGACGACCGCTCGCTCAGGTGGGGTAGTTTCGGTGAACTTGCCTCATCTTAGCCTTGACATAATAAATCGCATGTTTTCAACTTGCATAAGTAGGCTTGATAATAAAAGAGACAAATTCACATAGCTAAAGGGAATAATCCCGACGGATCGAATTGAGTTAGAATATGGAAAAGTCCAACGGTCGGCTTAGAGTTGGTGCACAGTGTGCTTTGAAAATGACACTCAATCCTTCGTCCCGTGGCTTGGAAGAAGGAAAAGTTGGTCTTTGACACAAACTGTGAATTAGCCTAAGTCATAGGCATCGTCCGCGTAAATGCTCGATAAAGCATGCACGCTTCTACGATGCAAGGCTTGACATAGCCTTTGCTCGTCCCTTGGGTTAAGTTGTAGGCTTGATTAAGTTAGGCAAAGGGATGGTGGTCGACCTAAGACATTCCAAGCACGGTCCTATGAGTTCTACGGCTGAGTATAGCCACGAAGTCCTACTGTTTCAAAGCTAGTCGTATGGAGTATGAGTTGGGCGATAGTGTCGCGTAGAGCACGATGGGCCTAAGGCACGATGCACGGACTTAGTGTTTAAGGCATGAACCACGGTTGATTTAATGAGTTTTTGGAGAAAGGACTATCGAATAGGCATTGAGTTAAATGAAATGATATGGTAACATGGAAAGAATGCTCGCGACCGTGGGTCGTCGAGGGGTCCTTGAGGGGTCTCAAGGATAGAAGACTTGAACTTGGTTTTGGAAAGAGATGATAACACTGAAAGTACAATGACTGTGTGAGACGTCAGTTTGAGTGAAGGGTCTTGCATGGTCATTGGACAACTTGTCGACAAGGTAGAGTTTCCCCGTAACGACTGTAGTGTCCCGTCCCGCTCAGTCAATCTGAGGAATAGGAACGCCGACGGCGTTTGAACTTAGCCTTGCAACGGTTGCTCAGAGACATCGCTCGGTCGAGACGGCCGCTCGCTCAGGTGGGGTAGTTTCGGTGAACTTGCCTCATCTTATCCTTCACATAATAAATCGCATGTTTTCAACTTGCACAAGTAGGCTTGATAATAAAAGAGACGAATTCACATAGCTAAAGAAATAATTCCGACGGGTCGAATTGAGTTAGAATACGGAAAGGTCCAACGGTCGGCTTAGAATTGGTGCACGGCGTGATTTGAAAATGACACTCGACCCTTCGTTCCGTGGCTTGGGAGAAGGGAAGTTGGTTGAGTAGTAGAAGTTATGAACGTAGCATAAGTCATAGGCGTCGCCCGCATGAATGCTTCATAAAGCATGCACGGTCCCGTCGTCCAAGGCTTGGCATAGCCTTGGCTTGCCCATGAGTTAAGTTGCGTTGAGCGGCTTGTGACCTAAGTCTAGGCACCCGAGGGACTTGGTCGTTCAAGTTGGATGCGTGCACGACACGATCCGTTGAGGCAAAGCTTGACGCAGCCTTTGCTCGTTAAGTTGTTGCGAAGTTAAGTTAGGCAAAGTTATGCCGGTCGACCTAAGACAATACAAGTACCGTTCCGCTCTTTCGCGGTTTGTCGAAGTTAAGTAGTCCCACGATCTCAAGGCCCGTCGACTTGGGCAGGAGTGTCGTGTAGAGCACGATTGGCTTAAGATACGATGCACGGACTTAGTGTTTAAGGCATGAACCACGGTTGATTTAATAAGTTTTGGAGGAAGGACTATCGAATAGGCATTGAGTTGAATGAAATGATATGGTAACAGGGAGAAGGCTCGCGGCCGTGGGTCGTCGAGGGATCTCAAGGAGCATCAAGGGAGAAGGCTCGCGACCGTGGGTCGTCGAGGGATCTCAAGGATAGAAGTCTTGATATTGGTTTGAAAGAGATGGTAACATTAGAAGAGGATGACTGTGTGAGACGTCAGTTTGTGTCGAGTCTTGCATGGTCATTGGACAACTAGTGGACAAGGAGAGTTTCCTCGGGCGACAACCCGGGGCCACGGGACCGACTCGGCCTAGGAGGAAACACGGTATAGCTGTGCTGGGTGAAAGGGTGATAGCACAGGTTAAGCGGAGACTTGCAGCGGGGCTCGCTACTTGCGCTACAAGGGTCCCGATTAACAAAAGCTATAGTCCAGGATAGCTTGTCATGCTAGTGACCTCATATAGATGAGTCGGCACGGGCGACAATCCGCGAGTGTGCCTTTGGATTGAGTTCGAGTATTGAGTGCACTATATCAAGGAGTCGAGTTGAGTGTGTGTGTATAGTTTGAATACAATGTTGGGCCTAAGATTTGGTCGCAACGTAGGCGACGTGCTTCGGCACGAGATGTGGCGTCGAGTCTTATGTTGTCGGCATATAAGTTGCATGTTATGATTGAGTTGTCTTGAGTTTAAGTCAGGAGATGCCGCAAGGCAAAGTCGGTCGAGTGGCATTTAGTTCACAAGTCCTGATTGGGTCAGTTGGTGATTGAAGCGAAGGGCCGCGAGGCGGCAAGGGCCGCGAGGCGGCGATACGATTGAGTCTCACTGAGTTGCGAGGCACGGCCTCAGCAAGGGTTTGTAGCACGGTCACACGGGAATGGAGTCTTATCGCGTAGTTGCGTCTCTGATTTGGGCCGTAAGGCAAACACGACTTAATAGGTTAACGTTGTTGGCACAAGAAGGGTTTAGAGGCAAAGTATGAGTTAACATCGTTGTTGCAAGCACGGGATGGTCGAGCGACACAGAATAGGCCAAGACGTCGGTCCTAAAACTGATCCTAAGACAAGAGTAAAAAGATAATTGATAAGAAGGGACTATGTTGCACAAAGTAAATCAAACGTGTCGGTTTTGTATGGGTGGGCGAGGAGCTCATTCCACCAGTACAGTTGAGTACTGACACCCACATAGTTTTCATGTGCAGGCACAGGTAGAAGCTCGTGACGCGGAGCTCGTTTGGATGCGTCGAGGCACGGAGTTCCTTAGCAATTCGAAGCGTGCGGCCGCATAGAGTAAGGACTTATACGGGACATAATGTATGGACATCGCCTTCCGAAGCTTCCACTGGCTCAAGCATTGTAATCGAGAGATGAGAGAGAGCAGAGTGACTTGTAAAGTGAGCTTGAGTGTTTGTAATCTTGGCCTTGCGCCCCCAATGTAACCGTTGTTTCAATATCAATAAAGAGCTTCTTTGTATAACTTGTGTTTGTTCTAAATTTCTGCTGCGCATTCAATGTCTCTGCTTGGGATTTCTGTGCGACGACCCCGTCGCAGCCGCTGAAATCGGCCGTTATGGAACCCGCCTTGCACGAGCGCAATATAGGCTCGTGCGGCATCACGCCTTAGCGAGGACGATCGCTCCTACGGGAGCGGGGCGTGACATAATGGTATCAGAGCACGGCTTTACGTCCTTGGACTATCGATTGAATTCTTTAACTCCGTTATCTCTGCAAACTCTGAATTGTGCTTCCGCAAGTTGATATCGTTGGTGCGCTCTCTCTCAAATGTTTCACGGGATGTCCATACAATAAGTCTATCTATTTTGCAAAACGTAGGAGAACAGTTTTTGATAAGAAACAAAAATGATTGTTTACGTAAGCACGGTTGGCTAAGTCGGGCTGGACATATACACCAAGTTGCGTTGACCTTAGAAAAGTCGAGTGCGGGATTCGTAATATTGCGAGCATGAAACGGGTTAAACTCGATTGAATAAAGTAAGATGACTATCGATAGGGGTGCTATCGAATGACGATATCATCGGTGCGATATAGGTGAGCGTGCTTGGAATTCGAGGAATGGTTCGAACGAAAAATTTGAAGAAGTCGATTTTGATTCAAAAGGATAGTTTTGAGAATTTGTTGAATGACTTCATTCCTGAGTGGTGTATGTGATAGGTTCAGGAATGTCGATCGATCAATTGAGGATGCGGGGTATCGGTGAGTCTATCAGCAAGCGTCGTACGTATGCAAAGCCGTAGATTGAGTATCGTTGAATAAGTTATAGTCTTGAGATTTGACGATGTGGATTCGGATAACCTAGAAATGAACGATACATGAATTCGGGTTTGAGGAAATCGATGTTGTGAATGATTCGAGGGATAATAATCGAACTTAAAGATGAATGTCGAGGAGATTATCCAGTCGGACGATAGCATTGTTCGCACGACTTGAAATTCGGTTGCGAAGGAAGATCGTCAGGTTACGCATATCATCGATGGTATTGAGGCGTATCAAAGATCGATATGCGATAACTCGAGGGTACTCTGGCTCGGCGAATGACGATCATGCAAGTGTTATTGTTCGGTTGGATGCTATACTTAGAATTTTGATTGAGATGAATGTTGGATGAAAATGATTGTGTCTTGATGGTTATGCGGATAACCACAGCGTCGACATTCTTGTCTTGTGCGAGCGCAACTCTAGCCTCGCACATGCGTTGCATCGGATTTGGGGCGATCGTTCCGCGTAAGCGCTGGCATGTTGATTCATGTCGCGAGAATGATCGAACTCGGAAAATTGGAATGCGACAACTTTGATTGTCTCGACTTGTTGGTTTGATACGAAGGAAAATTCGAGGATGTTTGGACTTGCGATTGATGATTGAATAAACTTGAGGATTGAGTAGATCCAATCCGCGCATCGAGAATGAATTAGTCTAGACGTAAAACAAGAGTTACGTCCCGATGAGGATAATTATCCCGCGGGAGCGTGCAAGGTGATTCATGCCCACCGCGGATAATCTGACTCGCGTGAGATCGGGGCGCAACGTATTGTTAAGTCAGATGACCTTATGATCGATTACGTGAATTGGAATAGATGGCTTAGAAAATGTGGAATGTGAAATTTTGGTTAGCGACTAAATTGTGTCATAGCGTGCTTAACTTGGAAGGATTGATAGGCGGATTATGTCGAACGTGTTCGAAGAGATAGACTATGCAAAGATGGTTTGTTGAACGAGCGATATTGAGATGTCGTGGAATTGGTTGAATGTAAGGATTTGCTGAAAAACTCGGACCCCGTGCGACTAACGTTGGGATGTGTGTAGGAAATTGATGCTCGATGTTTAGAAATCAGAGTGATGCGAGCTTGGGTAGAAAATTCCGTACTATCAACTTGGTTTGACCTTAGGATGGGGTCAGTGTTGATATTGTTGTTTGGGAACTATGATTCCAATACTGACGGAAAGACATAGCATAGCGGTTAGTCAGACGTCCGAGTGCGAAGTGGTAGGATTTGTGGAGGCACCACTTGCGAGTATCGGTTGACATGTATGTATATCAGGGACGTCCGAATATGTGCACGATCCGACTCGAGTAGTGATGGTGGATTCTCTATCACGAGGCTTGGCTGAAATGCATGTATTTTGGGGACGCCTGGAATATGTGCATGATCCAACTAAGTGATACGTTGAATCAAGTGAGACTTGAGGAACAGGAAAGTGTCGAGGATTTTGAGATTGTAAGTTTTGAAGAAAAGATTATGGGTAGCACGAGCGTGGCTCGAATTTGAGGGAAACGCATAGGCGTAGTGTGTGCGAGAGTTCTTGAATGTTGAGTAAATTGATAAGTCAATAAGTACTCAATTAGTTTCGAGGACAACTTTTTCTGAGTGGTGTATGATGTAGTGCCCTATCCCGCTCAGTCAATCGGAGGAATAGGAACGCTGACGGCGTTCAAAATTAGCCTTACAACGGCTGCTCAGAGACATCGCTCGGTCGAGACGACCGCTCGCTCAGGTGGGGTAGTTTCGGTGAACTTGCCTCATCTTAGCCTTCACATAATAAATCGCATGTTTTCAACTGGCACAAGTAGGTTTGATAATAAAAAAGACAAATTCACATAGCTAAAAGGAGTAATTCCGACGGGTCGAATTGAGTTAGAATATGGAAAGGTCCAACGGTCGGCTTAGAATTGGTGCACGGCGTGCTTTGAAAATGACACTCGACCCTTCGTCCCGTGGCTTGGGAGAAGGGAAGTTGGTTGAGTAGTAGAAGTTATGAACGTAGCCTAAGTCATAGACGTCGCCCGCATGAATGCTTCATAAAGCATGCACGGTCCCGTCGTCCAAGGCTTGGCATAGCCTTGGCTTGCCTATGAGTTAAGTTGCGTTGAGCGGCTTGTGACCTAAGTCTAGGCACCCGAGGGACTTGGTCGTTCAAGTTGGATGCGTGCACGGCACGATCCGTTGAGGCAAAGCTTGACGCAGCCTTTGCTCGTTAAGTTGTTGCGAAGTTAAGTTATGCAAAGTTATGCCGATCGACCTAAGACAATACAAGTACCGTCCCGCTCTTTCGTGGTTTGTCGAAGTTAAGTAGTCCCACGATCTCAAGGCCCATCGACTTGGGCAGGAGTGTCGTGTAGAGCACGATTGGCTTAAGGTACGATGCACGGACTTAGTGTCTAAGGCATGAACCACGGTTGATTTAATGAGTTTTGGAGGAAGGACTATCGAATAGGCATTGAGTTGAATGAAATAATATGGTAACAGGGAGAAGGCTCGCGGCCGTGGGTCGTCGAGGGATCTCAAGGAGCATCAAGGGAGAAGGCTCGCGACCGTGGGTCGTCGAGGGATCTCAAGGATAGAAGTCTTGATATTGGTTTGAAAGAGATGGTAACATTAGAAGAGGATGACTGTGTGAGACGTCAGTTTGTGTCGAGTCTTGCATGGTCATTGGACAACTTGTCGACAAGGAGAGTTTCCTCGAGCGACAACCCGGGGCCACGGGACCGACTCGGCCTAGGAGGAAACACGGTATAGCTGTGCTGGGTGAAAGGGTGATAGCACGGGTTAAGCGGGGACTTACAGCGGGGCTCGCTACTTGCGCTGTAAGGGTCCCGATTAACAAAAGCTATAATCCAGGATAGCTTGTCATGCTAGTAACCTTATATAGATGAGTCGGCACGGGCGGCAATCCGCGAGTGTGCCTTTGGATTGAGTTCGAGTATTGAGTGCACTATATCAAGGAGTCGAGTTGAATGTGTGTATAGTTTGAATACAATGTTGGGCCTAAGATTTGGTCGCAACGTAGGCGACGTGCTTCGGCACGAGATGTGGCGTCGAGTCTTATGTTGTCGGCATATAAGTTGTATGTTATGATTGAGTTGTCTTAAGTTTAAGTCAGGAGATGCCGCAAGGCAAAGTCGGTCGAGTGACATTTAGTTCGCAAGTCCTGATTGGGTCAGTTGGTGATTGAAGCGAAGGGCCGCGAGGCGGCGATACGATTGAGTCTCACTGAGTTGCGAGGCACGGCCTTAACAAGGGTTTGTAGCACGGTCACACGGGAATGGAGTCTTATCGCGTAGTTGCGTCTCTGATTTGGGCCGTAAGGCAAACACGACTTAATAGGTTAACGTTGTTGGCACAAGAAGGATTTAGCGGCAAAGTATGAGTTAACATCGTTGTTGCAAGCACGGGATGGTCGA
Organism: Iris pallida; assembly: GCA_029216955.1. NCBI lineage: Eukaryota > Viridiplantae > Streptophyta > Magnoliopsida > Asparagales > Iridaceae > Iris > Iris pallida. Next base: position 8,440,931 of record JANAVB010029216.1, read on the forward strand.
GCGACACAGAATAGGCCAAGGCGTCGGTCCTAAAACCGATACTAAGGCAAGAGTAAAAAGGCAATTGATAAGAAGGGACTATGTTGCACAAAGTAAATCAAACGTGTCGGTTTTGTATGGGTGGACGAGAAGCTCATTCCAGCAGTACAGTTGAGTACTGACACCCACATAGTTTTCATGTGCAAGCACAGGTAGAAGCTCGTGGTGCGGAGCTCGCTTGGATGCGTCGAGGCACGGAGTTCCTTGGCGATTCGAAGCGTGCGGCCGCATGGAGTAAGGACTCATACGGGACATAATGTATAGACATCGTCTTCCGAAGCTTCCGTTGGCTCAAGCATTGTAATCGAGAGATGAGAGAGAGCAGAGTGACTTGTAAAGTGAGCTTGAGTGTTTGTAATCTTGACCTTGCGCCCCCAATGTAACCGTTGTTTCAATATCAATAAAGAGCTTCTTTGTATAACTTGTGTTTGTTCTAAATTTCCGCTGCGCGTTCAATGTCTCTGCTTGGGACTTCTGTGCGACGACCCCGTCGCAGTCGCTGAAATCGGCCGTTATGGAACCCGCCTTACACGAGCGCAATCTAGGCTCATGCGGCATTACGCCTTAGCGAGGACGATCGCTCCTACGGGAGCGGGGCGTGACAACGGCAACCCAGGGCCATGGGACCGTTTCGGCCTAAGAAAACACGGTGATAGCTGTGCTGACTCGATAGCACCGAGTTAGTCGGGGACTTCCAGGGGGCTAGCTACCTTGCGCTGGAAGGTCCCGGCCAACCGCAAGCTATGTGTCCAGGTATAGCTTGTTATGCTAGTGACCTCATATAGATGAGTCGGCATGGGCGGCGATCCGCGTATATGCCTTTTGACTGAGTCGAGTATTAGGTAAAGTGAATCAAGAGTCGAGTCGAATGCGTGCTCGGTCAGAAGACAATATTTGGGCCTAAGATTTGGCTGCAACAAAGACACCGTGCTTCGGCACGAGATGTGGCGTCGAGTCCTATGTTGTCGGCATATAAGTTGCATAGTTATGGTTTGATCATGAGTTTAAGTCAGGAGATGCCGCAAGGCAAACTTGGTCGAGTGACACTTAGTTCACAAAGTTGGATGGGTCAGTTGATGATTTAGTAGCAAGGGCCGCGAGGCGGCAAGGGCCACAAGGCGGCGATATGATCGAGTCTCATTGAGTTGCGAGGCACGGCCTCAGCAATGGTTTGTAGCACGATCACACGGAAATGGAGCCTCATCGCGTAGTTGCGTCCCTGATTTTAAGCCGTAAGGCAAACACGACTCGATAGGTTAACGTTGTTGGCATGAGAAGGGTCTTGAGGCAAGATAGGAGTTAACGTTGTCGTTGCAAGCACGAGATGGTGTAGAGACACAGAATAGGCCAAGGCGTCGGTCCTAAAACTGATCCTAAGGCAAGAGTAGAAAGACAATCATAAAGGGGACTAAGTTGCACAAAGTAAATCAAACGTGTCGGTTTTGTATGGGTGGGCGAGGAGCTCATTCCACCAGTACAGTTGAGTACTGACACCCACATAGTTTCCATGTACAGGCACAGGTAGAAGCTCGTGGCGCAGAGCTCGCTTGGATGCGTCGAGGCACGGTGTTTCTTGGCGATTTGAAGCGTGCGGCCGCATGGAGTCAAGACTTATACGGGACATATGTATGGACGTCGCCTTCCGAAGCATCCGCTAGCTCAAGACTTGTAACTGAGAGAACTTTATTTTATGGTATAGAATATAGACTTAGTTCTGAGATCCACAATGTCCAACCATCTAGCACCTCAATTGACTTGGGGATGATGTTGAAGGTCACCTAATGATGCCAATAGGCCAACATCAACATTAACATTGACTTGGAAACTTCAAGGTCTTGTAATGAAGTGGGATGTGATGGTCTTCACATGATGCCAAGGTAGTCTTCTTTCTTGAACTAAAACAACAAATTGTTCTCTCCTGACTGCAGCTATCTATCGTTGTTTTGGGATGTGATGGTCTGGTAAGGAAGCTATTCATGTGTAATGTTTCCTTCTTCCACAAACTTGACAGCTCTAGAGATGGATTGTTTGGTTAATTTGTGCCTTCTTATTCTCGATGTCGTAAGATTATTTGTGTGTGAGAGTCCAACTTTACTAGCGAAATTGGACTCTTCGATCCTTCTAAGAAGCAAAAGTATCTATTATCCAATACGTATCGATCATTTCCGTTATTTCTCTTTCGATGTAGACAACCATTGAATCGCTCAAGTACTCATCTTCCATCTTATTAAGTTAGAAATTAATTAGTTAGAAACCTAAGATTAAGTGCATGCTTTGGTAAGTCCGGTACAATGTTAATAGAGTTCTCAAACCTAAAATTTTGGGCTATTTTTTGTTCCGTTCTTCCTCTAGGACGCAATCCTCTTACTTGAAAAGGTATACCGTAACATTTCATTCATCATTTTCCTAAACAACTGGCTATAGAACCCTTGGGAGAATTAATTTCTCTGATAATTTGTATTTGTAACAGTAAGTCATTCAAAGAGGTAAGTGCACATGTTGCTTATGTTAAAAACATCTTGGAGAACCATGCAAGCTATTTAATGTCTGAAAAAGAGCTTTTAAAACTTGTAGCATTTGTAAAGGGAACTCAATTTGATTTAGTGGTGAGTTTTTATCTGGGTATATTTTGTCTATCATGCTTATTTACTTATTATTAGATTTATGACTTTGATTACATCTGGCTTTGTACATGAATACCTCCAACGGAAAAGACTAGGATCTGCAAGGTTGGACAATTTTGCTTTTGGGCTTGAACTGATAGGACGAAAGGTACAACTTATTGATTTATCTTATTTTTTCATGTCATATTTTTGCATTGCGGCTTTAGAAGCAAGCTATAAATTTCAGCCAAATGTTCTCATCTAATTTACTTTTCTTTTGCTTGTATACTATCTTTATGTACTCATCTATGTTGCATGGACTTGGAAAATGGGTGTCCATATCCATATCGTGTCCGTACTTGTATCCATGTCCGTATTTGTGCAACATAGATGACTAAAACTATACATATCTGAAAACTTCAATATCCCGTACCCTATCGGTGTCTGTACTCGTCAACATAGTCTTAGATACTCATGTTACAGAAAGATGATGTCAATGAAAAACTGTGATGAACACTACAGCTTCTTGTGTCGTTATTTTCCTGGAAAATACAGAGATGTATTATCTTTTATATATTAAGAATTAAAAAGATGAGTAGATACACACGTTGACAGACATATATATATGACAGACATGTTATTCTTCTTGATTATTTAGCAATAATATTTAACAAGCTCGTGAGGGGCCTCCACCAAAGTTAAACTTTAACAGTTATATCACATATGACAAGGTCTTAACGTGTCATGGGATGAGTGTGATTCCCTTTAGCAAAATGTACCGTCGCTCGTCTTTGTCTAGACGCTTTATATTTAAGGGGAACTTGGAGGATGCTCCTTGGTTGCATGAACGAGCTTAAATTGCATAGCTAAGAGGTAGTTCTACTACCCTCCAACTTATGTCTAAGTCTTATGGCATGGCCCTCTCATGCTCATAGCAAACTTGGCTAAGAATTTGGCACCACCATAGAGGGTTAACGGGTCAATTTGCAGTCATAAAGACTTGGTCAAATCTTTTATGGAGCTTTTCCAATGTAAAGTTTGTTTTGGAAAATAATATTTACTATTTAACCTAATCTAATCTTGAAGACTTTTAATTGTTTTCAGCTCCAAATGGGTACACTTCAGAGTAGACTAGATGCTGAATTCCTTCTGGCTCATATGTGTTCTGTCAAATTCAAGGAATGGATTGTAGTCCTCGCTACTCTATTAAGGCATGCAGAGGTATACTTGTTTTTTTAAAAGCATAAATTGCTATGATCACTTTACTTAAATTGGTAATAAGAAGTCACATCACTGGCACAGATTCAATATGCTAATCGTTTCTGTAATTATATCTTTCATTAGACACACATGAAAGTATGTTTACTGTGATCTGATTACTATATTTGAATAATCTAAAAGCTGTCATATCTTAATATAAGTTAATCTGTCAAAGTTCATGTCTGGCACAGACATTGGTTATGTTGTTTGAACATCATGTCGTTGAGATTTTCTAAATTTTAGTTCTGTGTTAGTTTTCTAAATTTTAATTACTTGATGTGGAAAATTAAGAAGCTTACAATCCTGTAGCCGTTGCTCAGTTTGTTACTCGGATGTACCTGTAAAAAACTGAACATGCTTGAGATATCCAACTTGGGGGAAATGTTGACTTGATATTCTGGCACCGATCTTCCTACAATCTTGACCCTCGATTTCTTCTATACCTTCTTGTCATGTGTCCTCTTGCGTCGACCTCTACTATTGTCTCTCGTCATGCGTCAACCTCTGCTATTACCGTTGTCATACGTGACTGATACTATTGACTCTGTCAGGTGTCCTCGTGCACCAACCTGTACTATTGACTCTGTCGTGGTCCTTGTGTTGTGCGCCAACGTCTATTGCTTCCTCTGTCATGCATCATCATGCTCCGGCCTCTACCACCATCTTCTTCTTCTACTATTGCTGCTTTCTATTATATGCCGTGTGTCGACCTTTGCAACTGTTGTCCGCTGAATTTATTGGGTTCTATTTATGATGGCAACTCTGCTGATGCTGATTGATTCTGTCTACAAGTGTTTTGTTTTTCCAATTTATGTAGCAACTCTAGTTTGAGGGGAGTTAGATCTAGTAAGCATGTTAGAGTTAGTGAGCCTATGTAGTTTGAGTTCGAATTCCATATTAATGATCACTGTATATACAAGTGCAAAGTGCAACATTTGAACAAAAAAATCATCATTAGGTTGCCCTGTATATGATGTAATAAAATTATTACCTAAACACTAGGAGTGAAGTTTCACTTTTGGCTAAAACTGTCTGTTCCCTTTATCGGTATACTTAAAGTTTCACTATTGCATTTTTTCTTCTTTGCTAACCTAGTCTATCCATCACCTGCATAAGGTTTTAAGTATCAGAAACCTATACTTACAGGGAGGATCCGAGACAGAAACCAATACCGAGTTTTTGAACCTTGCTCTATACATAGAGGTTCTTTATTTGGCAAACATCAACCCATCAGTTTAGTTTAATGCAATCATTGTTAAAAACTACTTATCGAAGTGCATATATTACTACTGCTGCTTTGGTATCACAAAGTTAAATTATGAACCAACATGTTGAGGAGTTTAAACCTCAAGCACAAAGTTCACTGTGAATGGAAGAGTGTAACCAGATAAAGATTGTTTAGCTATTTTTTTTGTAGGTACTATTTGATCTATTCCAACATGATTTGCGACTATGGAGAGCATACATCACAACTCTTCAGGTACCTTCTCTTTCAAAATTTGTCATGAGCTACTAATTTAACAAAATTTTAGTGCCTCCTTGGTCATGATCTCTATTTGTCAACAATCTCATACTGCCTTTGAGGAATATCTTGATATGCTTAATGACTTAGAGGACACTACTGGAATAAGTAATTTTAGCGACGTCAACAGACGTCGCTAATTAGGCCAAAAACGTCGCTAAAATAAATTAACGATAGGATTAGCGACGAATAAACGGCGCCATTGTTTACATAGTCGCAGATGGCCAAAACGTCGCGAAACGTCGCAATGGCGACGTTTCTTAGCGACGTAACTTACGTCGCTGAAATAGCGACATATACCGACAGAGGAATAATGTCGCAATGGCGACGTTTCTTAGCGACGTAACTGATGTCGCAATTTGCGACGCATCAACGACATTTTGCTACGCTTGGTACTGGCTGCCATGTCAGCATGTTGGCGATGTTTAGCGACATTCTGATACTTAGTTAGCGACGTTCAAATACTGATTAGCGATGTTAAGCGGTCGTCGCAAAATGTTGCTGAGCGTCGCTAATCTAAAATAAATTAAAAAAATACAGCAGAATTAAAATAAGAACAATTCAACCCTGCATATATGAGATCCAACAACATAAATAAGAACAATCCAGCAACAACATAAACAAGAATCAATCATCCAACACATAGTTTATACAAACACAGAGAAAAATAGGAAATTGAATCATCAAGCATCCAGAACGAAAAAATAAGTCCAACATCCACAATTTTTTCTACACACACCGGTAAAACTCAGCACAAAGTCTACACAAACACCTAATAATGGGCCAACACACAATTATGAAAACAAAAACTACTGATGATCATCGGCAGGAGGAGGAGGAGAAGGAGGAAGACCGCCTTTGGCTAGCATGTACTCATACATCTCTGACGCTAATGTCATCGGATCTGACGATAATGGCGGCAACGGAGTCGTCTTGTTGTACGACTCTGCCAGAGAGTCCTCCATTGAATTCAAGATAAGCAACTTGCAGAAGTTATCTCTCCTCTACTTGGATTGTAGAGCAGTGGCCTCAGCGACCCTTTGAGCATTTTCACCTTCTGGAATTAAAGGCTTAGGATCTGTCAACACGTAGTTTATGCACACGAGTTAAAGATTAAGGCTGACCTTTCTCTTATAGACGTTCTAATGCTCCCCGTCAAACTTCTCAAGTTTGTTAAAACTCGTGTCGAGAAGATTTGCACGGTTGTTCTCTATCAGATCTAATCTTGCTTTGAGATTGTTATTCCTGAAACAGATCTTAGATGGAAGAACGAAGACTGTCTCATTGTGGGACTGAGCTGAAGACTCTGTCACTTTATGAGACGGAGCTGAAGGCTCGGTCTCCTTGTGAGACTGAGCTGAAGAAGAAGACACAACTCTGCTAGGGTGATGAAGATCATCGTTGCTCAAAGCAAGATTCGTCCTACTGCGATCTGCTTCCGAGAACCAGCAAGTTCGAAAGAACTTCTGGAATGCTCGTTAGTCAACTTTTTGTGACTCGAATGGGCTCCCCGAACTCAACGGGCTCCCTTTGCTTTTCTGCTTGGTTCATCTCACAAAGGAGGCTAGGGGCTCTATTTATAGAGTGGAGTAAGACTTTACCTTTTCTCCTATCCGATGTGGGACTAAAATACCAATACTCTAAAATAGAGTTTAATATTTTAGATCATCCCACAATCAGCATAGTCGTGTGCCAGTCCACGCCTAGCTCCCGAGCACGCCCGTGCATGTACGAGACATCATGGAGTCCGTGTTTGAGTCCGAACGACAAAAATCAATTTGCTTTCTTGTTGGAATTAATATTTTTTTTCATCTAGGAAAATGCTCCCACATGACACCCACTTGTGCCCTACCACACCTCATGTGCATACCCCAACACAAGCAAATCATTATATTGAAATACCTTTTGGTGTAGTCGATGTGGGACTATCTTTTCTAGTCTAAAGACAAAAACACCAACAATAATCAGTTGCAAGCGCAATGCCAATCTATTATTTTCACTAGTGAACTATAGGTTTTTTTTATTAGCGAAATAGCAAAATTAAAATTTTATTTAAAAAAAAAACAAAAGAACGCACTCTTTCACCTCGTTGGCAAACAAAACCAAATGTTGAACCATGGGACAATTTTTTTTTGAGGGGGGACGGGTTTCATGAATTCATTGTCGTATTACAAAATTGTATACGCATTTTGTTACAATCAATACTATAGACAATTAAAAAAAAAGGAAAGATTGCATTAAAAAAGAATGACATTTTTTTATCTTCCTTTTGCTTTTACATATATCTTTGACATATGCCAACTTTCTTGAATATATCCCGGGTATATAATTGCTTTGGCTTTGGCTCAAGTTGCATCAAGGTCCGTTAGCACAATATATAAAGTAATCTGTAAAACCCTATTCTATGAAAAAAAAGAAAAAAAAACCCAAACCCACTCTCTCACCTGACCCCCCTTCACTCAGCACTCCCCCACGTCCTCCTCTCCTCCAAAATCCTCTCAGTCACTTCTCCCCCAATCTTAAACTACCAGCACAAATTCCTCTCCCTAAATTCCTCTAAACCACCATCACCACCACTTGTTTCCATAAGGAAAACTTTCTCTCTCTCTCTCTCCTACACAGAACCAGCTCCTCGCGACCACACCCCTCACCGGCACCGCCCTCGGCGACCCCACCCGCGGTCACCCCTGTCCGCGCGCCGGGCCTCCCCGCGCACTTCGCGGCCACCGCGGCCAACCCTCGCCCGACCGCAGCCCCGCGGACCCCTCCGCGGTCGCCCTAGCTGCGACCGCCCCGCCAGCACACCTCGCGACCGCCAGACCCCCTACGCGGCCACTGCAGCCGACCCTCGTTGGACCGCAGCCCCCGCGCGACCCCTGTCCGCGCGTTTCCTTCGCGTGACCCGCGGCCCCACGTCACTGCCGATCTGATCGGCTGCCCCTGTCGCTGCCGCCGTCCATTGAGCACCACCCGCGGCCCCTTGCGCTGGTGTCTAGACGTTCATATATATATGATTTTAAGAGATGAAAATTATGTTTATCTATACCCTTAATTCTGTGTTTCATTTAAAATACATATAGGTATATATAGGATTTAAAGGAAGAGAATTGTGTTTAACTACACTTTAATATTGTGACTCTTTTAATATAAATATATGTATATAAATAATTTTAAAGAGAAAGAATTACGTTTTAATTATACTCTTAATATTGTAACTCATTTAAAAATACATACGTATATATTACTGCTATTTTCGAAAACTTGGTCGTCACAAAAATATACTTTACATATTTTACGTTTTATTGGTTATTTAGGTTTGGCGTATTTAAGACTTTATCATATCCACTTTGGCGACGACCGAAATTGTCGAATAAGCCGTTAGCGAAACGCAAACGCTACTGGGTATTCCCGTATGTTGAGGCGTAAGCTATTAGCAACGTATGACTGCGTGACCAAGTCTGAGACTCTGGTTGTCCCTACCTTGCGACTTTAGTTTACTTTAGATTTGTAGAACTTGTTACTTGATATTCCATATTTTAGGTGCAGGGCACTCGTGCCTTCGGACTGAACCGTTCCCGACTTAGAAGATTGCCGCAGCGTAGTTTAGGATTTTCTTTATTTTATTCTCTTTTATGTAAATATGTGAGCCCATTTTTCTTTTTGTTTCAGTAAAACCTGAACCCTCCTGACCATTTCTTCCTTTCACTTCCCACATGCACAACTTTTCCTCATTTTCCTCTGCCCGTTTCAAAGTCTACCACTCACCATCACAGCCCCTTTTTTCTCTCCCTCACGTTCACTCATTTCCCTCATTTTACTCACCACCACCCCTTATTATTCTCTCCCCCTAACCTTAAATACCAGCACCCTTCTTTCGTTTCCTCACCATTCTCTCCAAGCTAAGAGGATACTCAACATCACTCTTCCTTTCCCCTCCGATCCGCGTCGCCTCTCGGACCACCGTCGCCTTCCGTCGACCGCCGGCGCGCCCCCGGCGGCTGGCAACAGCCCCTCCGTGCCCGACAACAGCCCCGACGTAGCTATCGCCGCGGCAGCACCTCCGTGCGGATTCCCCCGCGCGCTCGCGGCCTCGTATCCACGCTTCCCACGTTTCCGTCGGCTTTCCGACGATCCGTTCCGAGCCCGAGGCCTCCCCTCGGTGCTCATTCGTGCAACTTTCCGGTATGTTTCTGTTTCAGAAAACCAATACCTGTTCGACCAGGTTGACAGAAATAAACACTGCCAGCTTGGGATAATTAGTGTTGTGTGTGTTAACTTTAGTTGTTTTGTTGATAATAATGAGTTAATATAGATTGATGGTTTAGTATTAGAATGGTAGTACTGTTAGACTCATTTTAAGTCATAGGATTATGTTTTAGTAATAGAGATAATTTTTGCTATGTTAATTTAGTGATTAATGTAGTCTGGTTATAAGATAATAATTATTAACCCAAATTATGTATTTCTCGGCTTATTAAGAAATATGAAAAAATGAGTTTAAAATATTTTACTAGCACAAATAATTAGTTTTTATAAATAAAGGATTATAAATTTCTCTTAAATGATAAAAATGTTTATTAGTGAATTATTTTGGGCAAGAAAGTATTTTTAGTAATGATAGTCAGAAAATGATTTTGAATTAATTAAAAATATTAAAACATTAGTTTTGGAGAAAAATCGTATTTTTGATAAAATACTATTTTATTAATACGGTTAAAATAGTTATTTTCCTTATTTTGGTAATATCGGTCGTAAAAGGGTTCTTTAGTAAAAATGGTATTTTCGCGTATTTTAGTAATTACATAAAATACTAATTTCTATAATACGATTAAATAGCTATTTTCTTATCCTTAATTATTATGGTAAAAATATGTATTTTCGCTAAAACGATTATTTTGTCACTTAGTAATAATCAATCAACCTATTCTTAAAATAAAAATATTTTCTATGTTAATAACAAAATTACATTATTTTCAACCCGACCAGACTTGGCCTTAATTACTAGTTAGCATTGTCCTTAAGGATTGGAGTGTAGTTAGTTCTAGCTGCTAAATCTGGTGTTACGATTATTGTAGGTTCGGATTCCTAAACCCTAGCGGTTACTTTCTGGCTGTCGCTTCTACGTCGAGGATACATCCAAGACAAGTTTCATATCTATTCCATGTCTGTGTTTTTACTTTAATAATTAAATGTATGCATCAGTTGTTTTCATATAGTATAGTGACACTGATTCACCGTAGATCCCTCTCGGACTCCACATCGATTGACGGATTGCTGGATTGCTATAGTGACTTATTGACTTATTGACTCATTGACTCGGGGATTGCTTGGGGGAGTAGTATAAAGTCTATGACCAAAGCCAAAATTCTCGGTTGTCTCTCTCGTGCTAACCTCACAGGGGGTTGAGCCGTACCGTATACTATTTGTTTCAGCCGAAACGTTAGTATATATATTGCCTCTATCCCAGCCGGTCACAGGCCCTGTTATATACTCAAAACACTAGCTTAGCATTGCATCATATTTGACATTGAGATCATATTGTTTGTTGTCTTTTACTATTAATTACAAAAATATATAAAGTTTCTTAAACTGTCTTGCATTTTCATTTATTGTTAATTTAGAAATGCTAGATGTGGAAGAATTATGTTTCTTGTTCACTCCTGACTGGAGACCCAATATTTTAGGTGATTGCGATGAGGAAGAGCTAGCTTACTGTTCTTTCTACGGGCATGACTTGGGTCCTGCAGATTTAGCTGAACCAGAACCAGTAACTCCAGAACCTTAGATGTTGGCATAGTTTTTTTTTTTCTTCCTTTCTTTGCTTTATCAGAACAATTGTAATAAATGAATTATGACGTTATCTTGTTATTTTTCATTTCAGACCAGTTTTAGTTTAATAAAAATATTTTTATTTTTGTTAGATATTTCTCTGTTGTGTTTCACTGCTTGATACAGCTTACTGCCGCCGTCTCACAACGGTGCAGGCTGGGCATGATCCGACTGGATCTATTATATTTGGGATCGGGTTGTGATAGTTTCTCTGAGCCCTGTGTTGCGTAGCTCAGGAGTAGCGTAACCTTTTCTGTATTTTATGTGTTTTATGTTGATAATATCATACGTTAGCTTAGCTACAAATGAAATTGGAAACGTTATTTTCTAAAAACAAAAATAAAGATTTTCTCACATAAATTAGAACGCATTAAAAAAATAAGTTTTATATTTATATTAATAATCTCACGTTTTTATCATTAAAGGAAAAATATAGTTATATATATATATATATATATATATATATATATATATATATATATACACACACAGTATAAAACACGAAAAAAAATATACAGTATAAAACACGAAGATTTCCAAATAAATCGAGATGTCTACTCCTTCCAAAAAAATATAATTGCACTTCTTTTATACAAATTTACAAAAAAAGTGTAAAGCAGCGTTATAGTTGATTGATTGTTAGACTAATATGTTAAACAGTAAAATTGACTAGGACCAGTATTAGAGATTGCAACTAGAACACCGTAGAAATGGTTGTAATGGAATTAAGACGTGTTTCATTAATGTAGGGTTCAGTTCCGGACATTAGCTTGAGTATTTTTCTGTCGTCACCTACAATACCAGAATACCAAGGCAAGTTTCATACTATTAATGTTCGTGTTTTATTTAGTAATTAAATGTACTGCATCAGTAGGATTATGTATATTGTATTGACACTGATTCACAGGGGCTCCCTCTCGGACCCCAGATAGATTGCTTGATTGACTCATTGACTCGAAAATTGGGAGAGTAGTATAGCATATGTGACCAAAGCCATTGTTACTGATATTGCCTTTCTCGCGCTAACCCCTATTGCACAGGGGGTTGAGCCGTATCGTATACAAGCATTTGGCCAAAATGTTAGTATATACATTGAATCTACCAGCCGGTCATAGATCTGCAATGCTTTCAAAATCACTATTGACTTATTGTAGATTGCATCATTGTAACTCCTGAGATTTTATTGTCCTGCTGGTTTTTTATTATTATTTAGAAAAATATATTGATGCTTTTAAACTGCCCTTGCATCATTTATTATTATTTAGAATGCTGGATATGGATATATTTTCTTGCTCTTCTTCTGACTGGAGACCAACATTTTTAGGTGATTGCGACAATGAGGAGTTTACTATTAGTACCTACTACGGACTCGAACTGAATTTTGAGGAGATAGCTGAACCCAACCAGGAGGCACCTGAGCCGACTACCTGAGCCTAGCCTAGCTGAACTGAATTTTTCTAAAAAAGAAAAAAAACCCAAACCCACTCTCTCACCCGACCCTCCTTCACTCAGTACTCCCCTACGTCCTCCTCTCTCCCAAAATCCTCTCTGCCACTTCTCCCCCAATCTTAAACTACCAACACAAATTTCTCTCCCTAAATTCCTCTAAACCACCATCACCACCACTTGTTTAAACTCTCTCTTTCTCCCACTCTCCCAGACAGAACCAGCACCTCGAAACCGTACCCCTCACTGGCGTCGCCCTCGGCGACCCCAGCCGCGGTCACCCCTATCGGCGCGTCGGGCCTCCTCGCGCACTCCGCGGCCACCGCGACCGCACCGCCAGCACTCTACACGACCGTCGGACCCCCTCTGCGGCCACCGCGGTCGACCCTCGTTCGACCACAGCCCCCGTGCGACCCCAATCTGCGCGTTTCCTCCGCGTGACCCGCGGCCCCACGTCGTTGCTGATCTGATCAACTGCCCCCTGTCGCTGCTACCGTCCGTCAAGCACCACCCGTGGCCCCTTGCGCTACTGTCTAGACGTTCCAAGACTTCGAACCTGTCACGCCCCGATTCATAGAGTCATTTATTCACATATTTTATCTCTTGGAATCGATCGTCCTCGCTTGGGCGTGATGCCGTACAAGTCTGGTATTGCACTTGTACAAGGCAAAGATGGTACAAAATCGATTATTCTTCAAATAGGAATACATCGCAGCGGCAGAAGCAGATAAATTGAATTTAATGAGGGCAATCTCTCTTATTGAATAGAAGTACATCACTTCTTTATAGCAGCGGAGAAAAAGAGTAACATGAAGCCACACAGAGATATGTAGAACTTTATTCTCTTTATTGATAATTGAAGAAGAGTACAAGACTTGTATTGAAGTACAATGATTACAGCACATCTCACTTTACATTGGAAACCAACTGAACAATGCTATACAGCTTACATTTGATATTTAGATACAATGGATTACAACTCGATATACCGACTTGGCTTACAATCTCACTGGTACAACTGATTACAATATTCCATACATTATGCCCTTTATAAACAGAAGACATCATCTTGTGCAAGGAGAGCTTCTGTATGCCCAACAAATCTTCGATGCCGCGGGACCAATCAAGCCAATCTTCGTGTGTAGAACATTCCAAGGACGAGCACCTGCCCACAAAACGTGGGTCAGCACATCATCTATGTACTGGCGAGCAGAATCCAACCCACTCGCATAAACCAACATTTAGGTGATCATTTAAGCAAGCATTTATTAGAGTGATCTTTCTACTTGGGGCCTAACATCAGTTTACAGTTCATGGGCAATAATCATAGTGAAGCATGTAAACATATTCTTAGTAGCATTCATGTGGACAAATCATTTATCATTCTTGGTGTTATCATGCAAAGGCATCATTGAGGCATACTAGGTGTTATCATGAAAAGGCATCATTGAGGCATCGTTAACATTAACACCTTAAACATGTTCTAACAATTCTCACTTCAAGCATCACTTAGCATGGATGTTATGTTTGAGCACTATTTATAGCAAGGCATCTTTCTAGCATAATGAATTGAACATGTTAAGCAGGCAAGTTAAACCAACTTATACAATATCACAATTATGTGATTTCTTACTGATAGCTGACTTCTCGTACCTGCATCAAATACAGGTTATCTGATATACTTACTCTGCCTGCACAAAATATTCATTAGCATGCATCCTGACTACATGGTCACTGGTGTTGTTAAACCATATGGACTTTTTTCATTTCATTTCATTTTAAGATAATGCGGTCAGCATAGTAGGTGGCGAGCCTCTATGCCACCCCGCCTTATCCGTGCTCCCATAGCACTCATCATTATTTCCTCCTAGGCCGAATCGGTCCCCAGGGCCCTAGGAACCGTTCGAGGAAATTATTACTCAAACCTTGTATACAAGTTGTCCATGACCATGCGAATGCGTGTCCGACTCGATTGTGAACATAATCGCATGGTAAAATATATTAAGGAAAGTAAAGGCAACAGTGCATCATTAGTCATATTCAATGACTTATTCATTTCATCATTACCATCATTTCATTTGGTGATCTCAACGATCCCAGCTTTATCATTTCTCATTCATTGCTTCATAGCAACGTATCTCATATCATTCCTTTCTTAAGAGGAACTTAACATTCATTCATTTCATAGGGACATTTATTCATTCATTCATTTCTTATAAGGGACAGGCAACATTTCATATTCTTGCAACAGTTATACAGAGAGTACATGATTCTAGTGTTTCATTCAGTTCATTGGTTCGATAGCATAGCCAGTTCATTTCTTATTCTATCATTCATAAGGCATCTCATTATTCAAGTGTCCACTTGTTCCAGCAGTGTTAAGCATAAGGGGCAATGTTATCAATTCATTCTCAGGCAGCGAATCACAATTAATGTGTTGTACATTTCAATAATTTTCAACGTAAGCATCTTTATTATTCAGCAACTAACATATGGGACATTTAGGGACAGATCATGGCATTTCAATACTTCATTTATTAAGCATGAAGGAGTAAGGAGGAGGAAGGACAGTTCCACTCACCCAAAATTCCACTAAGCGTAGCTCCACCAGCGAGCCACGTTCCAATATCCATTCCGTCTAGCCAGCTAAGAGAGACTGCATCAGTCTCAATTCTCCTGATTCCCAACATAAGTCATGGTCCAATATTCTGATCCCATCCAATAAGCCAACCAAATGCCTCGTGCGGAGCGGGGCATTACATAATATACCACTCAGAAAAAGTTTCGTCCTCGAAACTTAAGGAAACAAGTCTTCCACAAGATTCACTTAATCACCATGAGTCTACTCATTCAGCTTTCAATCAATATTCATTTCAGCCCACTCAGTCATTTCAAAATATATATCCAACTGTACCATTTAAATCCATCAACGATTCGATCTGTCTATCTCTTTTTCAATTACTTGTAACTTCTCATTGATTCGCCAACATTTTCTTTACATTTCTATTTCGGTCGCAACATATCATTTCGTTTGGATCCATACACATATTTTAGGCGTCCCCAAAACATATGCATTTCAGCCAAAGTCCGTGCTAGTGCGATAAATTCTTCCCATAATGTTATCTCAGTCACAACCAATCACTTCTGCTGGATCCATACACATATTTTAGGCGTCCCCAAAACATATGTACTTCAGCCAACTTCCATGTTAGTGCGATTCGATCAGCCACAATATAACTCTCTTTTCTAAATCCAACTTAGCATCCTTTCAATTGACTTATTGCTTTATTCACTTTGCCACAATCACTATCTTCCAGGCTACAATACTTAATTTCTGGGACAACTTGGTTAAACTCTATACCCAAGCATAACATTTCTAACATTCGATCAAGGGACTAACTTAGAGCCAATCATATCAAGAGTTCACAACATGCAATCATATTCCTTTCTGAATCCAACAATATTTCTCACCGAGACAATTCATCTTTTCTATAAGACACAATCCGAAGTCACCCACTATCAATTACCCGAATCAGGGTATAATTCTATGCAACAGTCAAGGTTAACTTAGCTACCCGACTATAGGTACACTCAAGCCTTACCTTACGGTTGCAATTCCCACTTATAGCCGACATATAATCCTCAAGGGTCAAACATCTCTTACGGTTCAAGTTGAAGCATACATTCCCTTAGGTCAATACTCATTATCATTGTCTCTCATTCAATGCCACAAGGTCATCCTATGGGTCTCCAATGGTCACCTATTATTCAGTCAGTCTCTAAGGTTAGCTATACTGATAGCTAAACTTAATCGTTCAGGTGACTTCCCTAGAGTGGACGGCTACTAGGGTTATACTAGTTTCTTATTCTTAAGGCCAACAAGCAACCAACAGTTCTAAGGAACTCTACCCAAACCTATGGGTTTTACTCAGTCTGAATAACTAATCGCCATTGTTGGTTATGCCAACAATTGGTCATGCAGCCCACAGTTTCTAGGGTCAAGTCTATCTATCTAGTGTCTTCCTCAAGGAATAATTCCTACAGAGGCTCACTCTAGACTTACCCAACGATCGACTAAGATCGATCTATCAACATTACGGTCAAATTCCAACCTGACATACGATTCTCATCGTTCTAATAATTCATCAAGTAAATTCCCAATGATCCACATTTCTATTCAAATTCCTTTGTACCCACACGAACCCATAAGCCAATGCTAACTATTCAAGGGTCATCGATTCCGATAGTCTTAACATAATTATGGAATCATACTATTCGGTCCGTATGACAGAGTCAAACCACTAAGTCGTAAGCCAACAATCTATATCCCAACCAACAATCACCTATACCGACATTATCCAACATGTTTGAAATTTCTCGTTTCCATTTGTTTCTCAATCATCAAACTATCTTACGGCATTCTTAATCTCATGCAGTAATGGTCAAGTAGTTCATCCCATTCAATCCGACAATTTATGTATCACTTAACCATCCTCTAGGCAACAACAGTATTCTGAGTCACTACTTGTTATTTTTCTAGTACAATTCAATTCTTCAGCATCATTCATCTATGCAATGACTATTCTTTGGTGATCAAGATGGATTGACATCTATTACACCTTAGGATCAAGGCACATATTTCTAATATCCTTTTGATTCACCGACAATATTTTTAAACTTTCAGCTACGCATCCAACTTTATATTAGCCACATTTAATTTGCATCCAACCAATCGAAATCGACATTCCAATGTTCTAAGCCACAACATTCTCTAGCCAAATCATTTACCCGTAGCATACTAACTGTCTTACTAGTCTGAGTCATCACTCGACTAAACAATTTCTAACCAAGCCAACCGTTACCATTTCTACAATCTCGTTACCCAACATAGCATCACTGTCAGGGGACACTCGAGTCATCTAGCAATAATACATGACTCCCAGCTAAGTCTCGGCACTACCCAGTACCCACAGATAGTCTCATTGCTATTCTATGGAAAGGTCAACATACATCTCGTTCTGAGGTGGTAGAGGCAATATACCACTCAGAAACGAAGCCATCCTTAAACAATACCAACTCAATATATTCCGAACATTCATGATCTTATAATGATCATAATACTTAACCAACATCTCGGGGTCTCAATATCACAAGCCAACATTCTTAGGGTCTAGAAAGCAGTAGCCAGCACGCATGAGTCAATTCACCAATTCTGTTGAACTCATCCATCAATTATTTCATTCCCAACTCTTTCTGCATCACATGCAATTCTCAACTTGTTACAGCATACCCAGCCACTTTTCTATATTCCCACATTTCTAACAGCATTCACAATATAGCATACTATGGCATCGAGTCATTGTTGGGTTATTTGTGTCCAAACCAACAATAATCATTCTTTTAGGGGCATCACAATGTATATAGACTTATTGTATGGAACATCCAGTGAGCAGCCAAGAGGGTCAATGATCTTTCAGACACGAACAACATAGGATGATTACAGAACAACAACAATATAATCGTGGAAGCAATCTTTGATTTAATCACGGAAGCAACGTTGAGTGATCGCGGAAGCAACTTTGGTCAATCATCGATGCAACTTTGATTTGAAACGAACCAAAGAAGAGACCAAGGACGTAAAGCCGTGCTCTGATACCAATTTGTCACGCCCCGATTCATAGAGTCATTTATTCACATATTTTATCTCTTGGAATCGATCGTCCTCGCTTGGGCGTGATGCCGTACAAGTCTGGTATTGTACTTGTACAAGGCAAAGATGGTACAAAATCGATTATTCTTCAAATAGGAATACATCGCAGCGGCAGAAGCAGATAAATTGAATTTAATGAGGACAATCTCTCTTATTGAATAGAAGTACATCACTTCTTTATAGCAGCGGAGAAAAAGAGTAACATGAAGCCACACAGAGATATGTAGAACTTTATTCTCTTTATTGATAATTGAAGAAGAGTACAAGACTTGTATTGAAGTACAATGATTACAGCACATCTCACTTTACATTGGAAACCAACTGAACAATGCTATACAGCTTACATTTGATATTTAGATACAATGGATTACAACTCGATATACCGACTTGGCTTACAATCTCACTGGTACAACTGATTACAATATTCCATACATTATGCCCTTTATAAACAGAAGACATCATCTTGTGCAAGGAGAGCTTCTGTATGCCCAACAAATCTTCGATGCCGCGGGACCAATCAAGCCAATCTTCGTGTGTAGAACATTCCAAGGACGAGCACCTGCCCACAAAACGTGGGTCAGCACATCATCTATGTACTGGCGAGCAGAATCCAACCCACTCGCATAAACCAACATTTAGGTGATCATTTAAGCAAGCATTTATTAGAGTGATCTTTCTACTTGGGGCCTAACATCAGTTTACAGTTCATGGGCAATAATCATAGTGAAGCATGTAAACATATTCTTAGTAGCATTCATGTGGACAAATCATTTATCATTCTTGGTGTTATCATGCAAAGGCATCATTGAGGCATACTAGGTGTTATCATGAAAAGGCATCATTGAGGCATCGTTAACATTAACACCTTAAACATGTTCTAACAATTCTCACTTCAAGCATCACTTAGCATGGATGTTATGTTTGAGCACTATTTATAGCAAGGCATCTTTCTAGCATAATGAATTGAACATGTTAAGCAGGCAAGTTAAACCAACTTATACAATATCACAATTATGTGATTTCTTACTGATAGCTGACTTCTCGTACCTGCATCAAATACAGGTTATCTGATATACTTACTCTGCCTGCACAAAACATTCATTAGCATGCATCCTGACTACATGGTCACTGGTGTTGTTAAACCATATGGACTCTTTTCATTTCATTTCATTTTAAGATAATGCGGTCAGCATAGTAGGTGGCGAGCCTCTATGCCACCCCGCCTTATCCGTGCTCCCATAGCACTCATCATTATTTCCTCCTAGGCCGAATCGGTCCCCAGGGCCCTAGGAACCGTTCGAGGAAATTATTACTCAAACCTTGTATATACCATGCGAATGCGTGTCCGACTCGATTGTGAACATAATCGCATGGTAAAATATATTAAGGAAAGTAAAGGCAACAGTGCATCATTAGTCATATTCAATGACTTATTCATTTCATCATTACCATCATTTCATTTGGTGATCTCAACGATCCCAGCTTTATCATTTCTCATTCATTGCTTCATAGCAACGTATCTCATATCATTCCTTTCTTAAGAGGAACTTAACATTCATTCATTTCATAGGGACATTTATTCATTCATTCATTTCTTATAAGGGACAGGCAACATTTCATATTCTTGCAACAGTTATACAGAGAGTACATGATTCTAGTGTTTCATTCAGTTCATTGGTTCGATAGCATAGCCACTTCATTTCTTATTCTATCATTCATAAGGCATCTCATTATTCAAGTGTCCACTTGTTCCAGCAGTGTTAAGCATAAGGGGCAATGTTATCAATTCATTCTCAAGCAGCGAATCACAATTAATGTGTTGTACATTTCAATAATTCTCAACGTAAGCATCTTTATTATTCAGCAACTAACATATGGGACATTTAGGGACAGATCATGGCATTTCAATACTTCATTTATTAAGCATGAAGGAGTAAGGAGGAGGAAGGACAGTTCCACTCACCCAAAATTCCACTAAGCGTAGCTCCACCAGCGAGCCACGTTCCAATATCCATTCCGTCTTGCCAGCTAAGAGAGACTGCATCAGTCTCAATTCTCCTGATTCCCAACATAAGTCATGGTCCAATATTCTGATCCCATCCAATAAGCCAACCAAATGCCTCGTGCGGAGCGGGGTATTACAGAACCGGTGACGACGCTCCGCGAAGTCGATCAGAGTCCGAGGCCACCCTTCGGATTTCGTCATCAAATATTCGGTATAATTCCTAACCGAGTAGTTGTAGCATCTCGTAGTCATAGTCGATGATTATTTCGGTCTCGATCCCGTTACGGGATTCGAATCTCGACGTTGCTCGTGTGTGGATACGTGGAACGATCCCTGGATCGTTGTTACGATTTCGTGCTCGGAACTTTATTATGTTAGAATTGGGTGTTTGGGATTTTGTTCTGTGAATTGCTGGCTAAAATTCGTGATATGGGTTCGAACCTTCTTAGGATTGTCTTGATGGTCTTAGGATTGTCTTGATGGCTTTGAATATATTGATCTGGGTTCTATGATGTTGTAGGGAATTGGTTGGTTCTGTGGTGGGGTTTTCCTATATAAATGTGTACAAATATAATGGGTAGAAATTGTTTTATTGGTTATATATATATATATATATATATATATATATATATATATATATATATATATATATATATATATATATATATATATATATTTTAGAAAACCAAAGACTATATTGCATGGGAAAAGAATACGGTTACACGGGGGGGGGGGGGGGGGGGGCACAAAAGTGCATAGCACGCCACGCCCTGTGGCCGCCAAAAAAGCCAAGCCACATGCCAAAAACAAAAAACCAAAATGGCCCGGAGGCCCAAAACCTCACCCAAGGCCCTCCCTCTCGCCCACGAGGGACCCGACCCAACACAGAGGGGCCCTAACCTTCGAGCATTGCCGCTCCACTTCTCCCGCCAGCTGGAGAAGCGAGTAGGCCTGGGAAACGCCTTCGTACCGATGCTTGTTACGGTTCTTTCACAGAACCCAGATGATCGTCGATGCCGTGATGTCATTATAGTCCGTCCGAGCGTTGCCCCAATCCGCGAGCCGTTGGAAGATGAGATGACCGCCTCCGGGGATGCCGTTAGACGCCTGAAAGTGATCCCAAAGCCTGCCCGCAAGGTTGACGGAGGAGAAAATGTGATCAAGGCTCTCAACGTCCGGAGAGTCACAGCAGTGACACATAGTGGCAATGGCGAAACCGGTCCGCCGGAGCCAGTCATCCGTCGGAAGCTTGAGCCTAACCAATCGCCACTGGAGGATCGACCATTTGGTCGGAATCCGACTGCCCCATACTGTAAATGGACCGGACGGGCCAGGAAAGCTGGTCCTGTAAATCTCCCACGCGGAGCGCGTCGTGAAAACCCCGTCCCTAGTCGGCTGCCACCGGAAAGAGTCGACCTGGTCCGAAAGCAGAAGCCCGTCCTCAACAACTCCGTCCACAACCTCCTGCCCAAAGTGCTCGGCAATCCGGGGCAGATCCCAGCGCCCCTCCGCCTGGAGGTGCCGAACCAGCAGCGCCGGTCTACGCTGCTGCTCCGCCGGCCACGGGGGTGCCGCTCTCCTAGTCCAGTCCTCGGCGAAGGCGTCAACCTCACCACGGCCAAGCTCCACCCAAATGTGATGCTCGCCACGTTCCCGACCAGAGATCAGACGACGCCATCCGCTGGAGGCGTTGCTATTGGCACCGGCCAGGGAAGGATGCGTACGCGGGAAGTACGCCGCCCGCATGAAGTCGGTCCATAAGGTGGACTCGGTCCGCACTCGCCACCAGAGCTTCACCGAAAGAGCGGTGACCATGTCGCCGATACTACGGATCCCAAGACCCCCCTTTCCGGTGAGCCTCGCGACGCTCTCCCAGCTGGCCCACCGTGTGCGACCGACAACCTGCGAGTGACCCCAAAGAAACCAGTTAAATGATTGCTCAATTACCTCGATGACCCTCTTCGGCGGAGAGCACGCAGCCAACACATAGATAGGCATCGAGCACAGCACGTGTCTGAGAAGGATAAGGCGACCACAGATAGAGAGGGAGCTGTGCTGCCACCCGCTGATTCTCGACTGAATCCTGGAGATGAGCGGCTCGAAGAGGACGACCTTCCTCCTACCGTAGTGAATCGGGCAGCCCAAGTAGTTGAAAGGGGGCGAGGAGACGGGGAATCCCGAGCAGGCCGCCAGAGCCGTCTTTGTCTCCTCGGCGCTGTCCTCGTGGATATAGATGCAGCTCTTCCTAGCATTGATCCGTTGGCCAGACGACTGCTGGTATCTCAAAAGCTGCTGCATAATGATCTTCACCGTACGCCTATCGCCAGATGAGAAGACAAGAACGTCGTCGGCGTACGACAGGTACGTAATGAGCGGGCACCCGCTAGTCATCCGGTAACGGCCAAAGCTCCGAGCGGAACCCAACTTTATAAGGTTACGACTAAGAGCTTCCGTCGCAATAATAAATAAGGAGGTCGACAGGGGGTCTCCTTGTCGCACACCTCGATGAGACCGGAAGAAACCCGAGGGGACCCCGTTGATGAGGATCGAGAACCAAGAGCTGCTAACCGAGCAAAACAAGATGTCGATCCACACTTTCGAGAATCCGAACTTTCGCAAGACCCAAATCAGATGCTGCCAATCCAGTCTGTCGTACGCCTTCTCCATGTCGAGCTTCATCGCGACGTTGCCCCCGCGGTTGTCTCGACCTATCTTGCTCACCAACTCCTGGGCCAATAGGATATTGTCGACAATGCTCCTCCCCTGAACAAAATCGCTCTGCTCCCTAGAAATAATTTTAGGAAGGAGAG
The DNA here is from genome assembly GCA_029216955.1 of Iris pallida. Lineage (NCBI taxonomy): Eukaryota > Viridiplantae > Streptophyta > Magnoliopsida > Asparagales > Iridaceae > Iris > Iris pallida. The sequence continues at coordinate 8,464,155 of JANAVB010029216.1, forward strand.
GCGCCATCCTGTTAGCAGCCACCTTCGCGATCACCTTGTTCATGAAATTGCAGATGCTAATGGGGAGAAAATCCGAGAATGTTGAGGGATTGGTGGTCTTCGGAATCAACATAAGGAAAGAGCTGGAGATTGAACGGGGATACTGACAACCATCGAAAAAAGCCTCGACGGCGCTGACGACGTCGCTGCCCACCGTGTCCCAGCACGCGTCGAAAAACCCACCGGAGAACCCATCGGGCCCGGGGGCACTGTCATTGCTCAATGCCCGAACCGTCGCTTCCACCTCATCCCTGGAGATGGGTCTAACCAGATCGGTGTTATCCGCGACGTCGATCAGCTGAGGAATAGCGCCAAGAAAATCTGCATCAGCAACCAACCTGCCCTTCTCGAACAGTTAAGAAAAGTACATCTCCGCCGCTGACGTAATGGCCGTCTGACCCCGGATGACGACGCCATCATCCCTGCGGATCTGGTGAATGTTGAGGGAGCATCTCCGTTGCCGCACGCAATCGTGAAAGAATTTCGAATTCCTGTCGCCACCAATGTCCCACCTAATGCGCGCCTTCTGTCGCCAAAAGCTGGTCTCGTTGAACACGCAACGCTTCAGCCTAGCGCGGGCAGCGTACAAAGTCGTTCGCCGAACGGGGTCACCACTCCTGTCAAACTCGAGCTCAGCGAGTTGGACGTCCGCCTCTGCGCTCTTAAGAGCAAGGAAAATGTCGCCGAAAGCGGCGCGACTCTATTGCTTGAGGGCCCTCCTTGTGGCAGCCAACCTAAGCCCAATCCGGATCAAGGGGTTGGCATGGTGAGCCGAAACCCAAGCGGCCGAGACCACGCTGCGGAAGTCAGCGTGCGAGCTCCAGAAATTGAGGTACTTGAAGCTCCTGCTATGCTCCGGCTTGGTAGTATGGATGTCGAGGAGGAGGGGCGAGTGGTCGGACTCCACCCTACTCAGATGGGAGACGCAAGAGTCGTGGACTGTGTCCCTCCAGCGCTGATTGGAGAAAATCCTGTCGAGCCTGGACCGCTGGTGATCGCCGCCTTCTTGGGAGTTCGTCCACGTGAACTCGTTCCCAGAGAATCTGATTGGAGACAGCTGAGCGTCGAGCGCAAATTGATTGAATTCAAACATCGAACCCGACGAAGGAGCGAGGCCACCCGTCTTCTCCGTCGTTGCGGCGATGGCGTTGAAATCGCCGCCGCACAACCACGGGGACTGAGGGAAACGACTCTGCAGATGGAGCAGCTCGTCCCACAGCTCTCTCCTCGTCCGCCGCTAGCAGCTACCATGCACAATTGATAGGAGCGTGGATTCTTCGATGTGGGGGTGGCGGAAGAGGATGGATAGGGATTGCAGACTCTCCGCGACGATCTCGTCTCCACTTCTTTATTCCAAAAAATGAAAATGTCCTTTCCGTAAGCAACTCCCCCATTGAAGCCGAGCTTGAGGCGGAAACTGTTGAACTTGCCAGCATCTACTTTGGATTCGATCACCGCTAGGATGACTAGCCGATGCATCTCTTTGAGACTCTTGAGCCGGTTGAGGGTCTGAGAGTTAGCCAGCTCTCTCGTATTCCAAATCATCATACTTAACATTTAGTGTGAGAGTTTTGGCCCCTCCTTGTGGCCGCTTCACAAAACTGAACGTCTTCTTCCATCTGATCTTCTCTTTCCTCTGTAATGGGAATAAGACGAGGTTGATATAACACTAATCGCCTTTCCGAAGCATTGGTGTTCTGATCACTGCTGGTCTGTCCGGACTCAGTCTCTGCAATGGCCGTCAGCTCTCTTCTCGGGCTACCGGGTGGGGCTGTGGTGGAGGGTTCGACCTGTGCAGTCTCCTTCTCGTGACTTTTCCGCTTTCTGCTTCTGCGTCTTCCTCTGCTGGTCTTAAGATTGGCAGAAATGCTATCTGGATCGAGTGATACTCTGCTCCCCTCTCCTGCAGAATGTGAACTTTCTTCCTCTTTTCCTTTTCCTTTGTCATTGTTGGCCTCCTCTTCTATGTCCTTCCTTCTCTTGCTCGTACGGATCGTGTGGCCTTGATGGTAGCAGTGGTCGCAGTATTGTGGGGTGCGCTCATATTTGATTTGTTGCCAAGCGCTATTGCCGTGCGGAAGAATCAGACGAACCTTCGGGGGGAGGGGCTTACTGGAATCCAGCTCGATAAGAACCCGGGCCTGACTCGGTCGGGAGCGCTGCGCCGTGGCGCGGTCGATAAGGAGAGGTTGACCAATCCCCTGGGCAATGGCGAAGATGGCCTCTTTGGCGAATAGATGAAACGACAAACCAGGGAGGGAGACCCACACGGGGGTGATGGCCGACTCCCGATTGGGAATGAAACTAGGATCCCATCTGAACACCCGCATCGGAGCGTTCGCGACCAACCAAAGTTCACAGGAACGAATGCGGAGGAAATCCACTTCGAGACTAGGGCGGAGAAGCATGTGCCTCCCATCAATCAAACCAACGTCGACAGCGCCGGCGAACTTCATGCCCTCCATGGCCCGCCGCACTGCATCCACGGACGGGCGGGAATGAGAAAATTTGCCGATCAAGGCCCAACGGAGAGGGGAGACCAGAGCCTCGACCGTTGAAACCGAAAAGGAGATGGCCGGTGCTCCAAGGAACGTCGATAACTGGCAACCGAGACCGGCCCGTGGGACGTCCCCGAAGGCGGGGGCCGAGCCCGAGTTTGCCTCCAACGGAGCGCGGACCGCGGCCGCATACGACGTCGGCGCAGAGATGATAGGGGGGGTTGAGCGGGGACAGGCGAGGGCAGGGCCGATGGTGGAGGTGCCAAAAAATCAGGGGGAACAGGGGAAGGTTGTGGGGAGGATGTCGGGGGGGAACCATGGGGGCCCGGACACCGGAGGAAAGTTGTGGAGGTGGGGGGGGGGGGGCAACTGAGGCGAGGAGGTCGGCGCTCGGCGGAGAACAAGGGTTAGGCGGAGAGATTGGGTGAGCCAGAGGTGGGTTACGAGAAAAAGAAGTGGGTAAAAGGGGGAAGACTACTGCGGAGCAAAGGGGTGAGGGGGGTTGGGAGACTGAGGGGGAGGCGGAGCTAGGAGCGGCCGCCGACATGGCCGGGGCCGGCCGACGGCTCCCGGAGAGAGCGAGCAGCGCAATCTCGAAGAAAACCTAGCCGCCGAAAATATATATATATATATATATTTTATATATATATATATATATATATATATATATATATATATATATATATATATATATATATATATATATACACACACACACACACATACACACACACACACGATTATAAGAAATGAAAATTACGTTTATCTATACCCTTAATTCTGTGTTTCATTTAAAATACATATAGGTATATATATAGGATTTAAAGGAAGAGAATTGTATTTAACTACACTTTAATATTGTGACTCCTTTAATATAAATATATGTATATAAATGATTTAAAAGAGAAAGAATTACGTTTTAATTATACTCTTAATATTGTAACTCATTTAAAAATACATACGTATATATTACTGCTATTTTTGAAAACTTGGTCGTCACAAAAATATACTTTACATATTTTACGCTTGGTTATTTAGGTTTGGTGTATTTAAGACTTTATTGTATCCACTTTGGCGACGACCGAAATGGTCGAATAAGCCGTTAGCGAAACGCAAACGCTATTTGGTATTTCCGTACGTTAAGGCGTAAGCTATTAGCAACGTATGACTACATGACCAAGTCTGAGACTCTGGTGTCCCTACCTTACGACTTTAGTTTACTTTATATTTGTAGAACTTGTTACTTGACATTCCATATTTTAGGTGCCGGGCACTCGTGCCTTCAAAATGAACTGTTCCTGTCTTAGAAGATCGTCGCAGCATAGTTTAGGATTTTCTTTATTTTATTCTCTTTTATGTAAATATGTGTAAGGGCATAAGCCCATTTTTCTCTTTGTTTCTCTGAGCCCTGTATTGCGTAGCTTAGGAGTACGTAGCACTTTATGTATTTTATGTGTTTTATGTTGATAATATCGTACGTTAGCTTAGCTACAAATGAAATTGGAAACGTTATTTTCTAAAAACAAAAATAAAGGTTTTTTCGCATAAATTAAAACACATTAAAAAAACAAGTTTTATATTTATATTAACAATCTCACGTTTCTGTCATTAAAGGATATATATATATATATATATATATATATATATATATATATATATATATATATATATATATATATATAGTATAAAAATATATATATATAGTATAAAATATATATATATAGTATAAAAATATATATATATATATATATAGTATAAAAAATATATATATAATATAAAATGCGAAGATTTCCAAATAAATCGAGATGTCTACTCTTTCCAAAAAAATACAATTGAACTTCTTTTATACAAATTTATAAAAAAGTATAAAGCATCATTAGAGTTGATTGATCGTTAGACTAAGACGTTAAACAGTAAAATTGACTATGACTATTATTAGAGATTGCAACTAGACCACCGTAGAAATGGTTGTATTGGAAATAAGACATGTTTCATTAATGTAGGGTTCAGTTCCGGACATTGGCTTGAGTATTTTTCGGTCGTCACCTACATCACCAGAACACCAAGGCTAGTTTCATACTATTCTTGTTCGAGTTTTATTTAATAATTAAATGTACTGTATCAGTATGATTATGTATATTGTATCGACACTAATTCACAGGGGCTCCCTCTCGGACCCCAGTTTGATTGCTTGATTGACTCATTGACTGGGGATTGAGGGAGTAGTATAACATCTGTGACCAAAGCCATTATTACTGATATTGTCTCTCTCGCGCTAACCCCTGTTGCACAGGGGGTTGAGCCGTATCATACACTAGCATTTAGCCAAAATGTTAGTATACACATTGAATCTACCAGCCGGTCACAGATCTGCTATGCACTCAAAATCACTATTGACTCATTGTAGATTGTATCATTATAGCTCGTGAGATTTTATTGTCCTGTTGGTTCTTTATTATTATTTAGAAAAATATATTAATGCTTTTAAACTGTCCTTGCATCATTTATTATTATTTAGAATGCTGGATATGGATATACGTCCTTGCTCCTCTCCTAACTGGAGACCAACATTTTAGGTGATTGCGACAATGAGGAGCTTACTATTAGTACCTACTACGGACTCGAACTGAATTTTGAGGAGATAGCTGAACCCAACCAGGAGGCACCTGAGCCGACTACTGGCAGCCTAGTCATCATTATATTTAAAGCTGTAAACCTTAGTACAACTTGAGTTTGTTCGGGCATTGTATTTGAATTATTAAATAAAAGTTTTTAAATTTTCGTATTTTAGAATGTTGTGCTTAAGTTACTACTGATTGATACAACTTACTGACGCCATCTCACAATGGTGCAGGCTGGGCATGATCCGACTGGACCCATAATTTTGGGATCGGGTCGTGACATAATCACTTTGTAATTAATCAAAATCTAAGTGCACATTGGGCCAACATTTGTGTTTACATATATATTTGTGTTTACCATGAATAAAAACACCGGATCCTACATCAGTTATATATCTTGTGTTGTTGATTTAACGAAAATTCAAACAAGTCTTCAACAAATTCAACCATGAAACTCTTGCCGGGGTGATGAAAACACCGTTGCTTAAAGCGATATTCGACCATTATTCATCGATTCGCTTCCACGAAGCAACAAGTTCAGATGAATCACATGAGCGCTCCATTGTCACCTCTGATGTTGGACAAAGCATGGACTTTGGCACTCGTTGATGCTCCTACTGTTGATTGTTGCACGGCTACACACTCTCATATCTTGTGCGTATGAACCCTTCTGTCAATGCCCAAAGTGTAAAAATATTGAGTTTATATAAGGCAGCCAACCGCCTACCAGTAATAACAATATGTACAGATAACCAGGGAATGACTCCCCATTATATAGACGATTACAACAGTAACTCCCTATTAAATAGGACAGCTAGCCAACTACATGTAGAACCCTAGGGGGTGAATAGGGTAATAAAATAATTATCAAGGAAACTAAGCAATTTATGATAATAAAAAGAGAGAGAGAATCAAATACTCGATGTATCTTGGTATCCTCCCAAGGGGCACTCTAGTCCCGGAACTTTCTACGGCTTTAATCCACTATTTGAGTAAATAGTTACACACGAGTTTGGATCCGAAGAACTCGCCAACTTTAACACGAGTTTCGATCCGAAGAGCACGCCAACTTCTTACACACGAGTTTTCTTCCGAAGGTTCGTCAACTTCTTACACACGAGTTTTCTTCCGAAGGCTCGTCAACTTCAACTTTAAGAAAGAAGGAATAAAAAGCTTTTGATCTTCTTTTACACTTGAAGATCTACAACACTTGAATACTCTAGCACTTTTGATTTGATGACAAATGGAGGCTTGGTAGAGTAATGGTAAAGCTCTCTTGGTAGTTGAAAACTTTAAGGCTTGAGTGGATAAACATTTATGAAGAAAGAAGAAGCCTATTTATACAAATTCAAAGCCAATAGAAACTTTCAGCCGACGATCGGATAATCCGACGGATTTCAACGAAAATCCTTCGGATGATTCGGTCAACAACAACGGCTAGAAATAAAGCCGTTGGATGCATTTAATGCTGCTGACAGTTGCCGTTGGATTCGAATTTGAAAGAGGCCAGCAAGGCAAACGGATTATCCGACGAATTTCAGCGAAAATCCGGCGGATTATCCGAACTTTTGCCCACTAAACATTATGTGACCAGTCGAATAATCCTTCGGATTTCTGCGGAAGTCCAGCGGAGGATCCGAACTTTGGCTCACAAAACATTCTGTGATCGATCGGATGATCTGAACTTTGGCTCACAAACTTGTTGTTTGTTGACGGAAGATCCGTCGGATTTTAGCGGAAGTCCGACGGATTTTTCGTTTCTTCAAAATTATTTATTCTAATAAATACCAAGTTGGTTTGTCATCTTTACTAAAGTGCGTACAAAATCTCCTAGACACTTACAGACTCTAAGACGGAGGTGGAATGATCTGACTCTTTTCCGCTTTATCATCGTCTTCTTGAGTGCTTTGAGTGCATGTCTTGTAGGGAGTTTTTGAGAGACCAAAAAGCTTCATGGGATTTGTGTGGAAGCGTCTTTCATCTATGTACGCCTTTCACTTTTGTTCCTGTAGAATGATTAGAACTAACACAATACAACTGTTAAATAGTCAATATATCAAAATTGATGCGCCAACAATCTCCCCCATTTTGATAATTGACAAAAAATTTGCGGGTTAAGGAGATAGCTCCCCCGTAAAAAGATATCTCCCCCTCAACACATTTTCTCCCCCTTTGGCATTTAGCCAAAATGGAGTAAGACAAACAAAAGCATGAGATATAGAACAGTCATATTCATAAAGACGATAAAGGGAGATAGCATTAGAAGATAGTCATATAGTAGAAATTACAATAACATTTTTAAGTCCCCGAAGGACATTTAGAAATAACACAAAAGCAGACATTTAAAAACAACACACATTTTTAAGTCCCCGAAGGACTGCACAAAACATAAGAGACTAAAAAGGTAAACACCGGGAAACTTCAACTGTCAGGGGCACCAGATGGACTTGCCTCCTGATCGTCATCGTCTGCGGGTGCTTAGGTGAAGGCACCATAAGGGTCAATGCCATCAGGGTACATGAACCCGTAGACGATGGGATCAGTGAAGCGAGGCCCAGGGAAATCAGGATGCGGAGTGTTGGGATTGACATAGGGATTGCGCTCCTCAAGCATATGCTGAAAGTAGTAGGCCTAGTCCATGAAGCCGTGGTGGATGAGGGTACCGAGGCCCCGGGTGTTTGCTTGAAGACACTCCTGGGTCGAGAGATGGAGATGGTCGAACTTGCGATCGATGTAGTGGCGGACATCCGGAGTGAGAATTGAGGCAGGAGGAGAGGTAGGGGCAAGTAGCAATGGGAGGAGCAGCATGGCCACGAGCCTTTGATTTGGCAAGAGGAGTAGGACGAGGCTCACCAACGGGGCAGTGAGTCAGATTAACGCCGTTGGCCTCGAGAATCATGGTGATGTACATGCCGAAGAGAAGAGAGCGATGTGGAGATTCGCGGATCAGGATCGTGGTGAAGATGATAGATTTCGCCAGAGAGAAGGGTTGCTTGGCGACTAGGTAGTACATGGCAATCATTTCTTCATTGGTCATGCTGTCCATGTTCCCGGATTTTGGAGTGAGAGTATGACAGAGGATGCGGTAAAAGTCGTGGAAGAAAGGGCTGAGATCTTTGTCCTCCAAACGTTGAACAAGAGACCTGCCGCAGATGTTAAAGAGGAATTCCTCGTAACTGAGGTCAGGAGAGATGTTGATGTGGTCGATGGTGCTTGGAAGAGATCGGTAGGCGGTTCGCTCATGGAGTCCAAGAATGCTAGCCAGGGAGGTCGCAGTAACAGTGATCTTGACCCCACCAACTTTGGTTTCAAACTCCGGGCCGTTCTTGGCGGGAACAAGATTGCAGTAGAACATCCTTACGGCATTTGGGTAGTAGTCCACTTATCGTTCGAGAAGTTCGTCAATCCCCGAGAATCGAAAGAATTCTCGATGATCTTTGAAGTTGACCCAAGAGATGGGCTTCCTGGACACACATGCATTTTGTGGTAGAAGTTGAACCACTCGTGGGAGTGATGGACGGACTTGAAGATGGTGGGATTGAAGCCTTAAGTAGGAGGAGGACAGAATAGAGCCGCGGATGGTGGAGGAGCAGAGGAGGAGCCGCCTTCGTTGCGGGGGCGCTTGCTATGAGAAACCATGGGAGGAAGGAGGAGATGAATGAGATAGAAGAGTAAAAAGTGTAGTGAAGGAAGGGGAGAGTAAAAGAGAGGAAGTTTATAGGGAGGAAGGGGTGGTTGGGGGGGGGGGTAAGTGAGGAGTCATGGCCGTTCATAAAAAGGGGGGAATGGATAGAGAGGAAGAGATAGGGGTGTGATGCTTCGTTTTCTGAAACTGTGCACCGAAACCGAAAAATTCGACAAAAAATGGCAGAAAACCGGCAAAAAATTCGGAATGATATAAGTTCGAAGTAAATACGGGTAGGTGAGGGGTCACGTCATACTAAAGAGGACCAACTGTCAGCATGGTAAAGTGCAGTAAAATTTAATGCGGAAAATTCAGCGGATTTCCGCAGAAAACTGACAGAAAATCCAGTGTGGGATTTCAAAAAAGCTGCTGGAATTAATCGGATTATCCGGCGGATTTCTGCAAAAATCCTTCGGATAATCCAGAAAACTGAGAAACAGATATCAGAAGGATTTTTCCAGAGGCCAATTTTGCGACAAATGAAGGTGAAACGATCTTCAGCAAGAGGTTTAGTGAAAATGTCAGCAAGTTGATGGTCAGTGTCGACAAATTCCAGATGAATGTCTCCCTTGAGTCGATGATCCCGTAAAAATTGATATCTAATCTCAATATGTTTGGTGTGAGAGTGACAAATCGGATTTTTAGTGATATTAATGGAGCTAGTATTATCACATTTGATAGAGATACTATTCGAGGAAATACCATAGTCTACTAGTGTTTGTGTTATCCAAAGAATTTGTGCACAACAACATCTGGCCGCTATATATTCTGCTTCAGTAGTAGAAAGAGCGACAGAGTTTTGTTTCTTGCTAAACCATGAAACTAATGATTTTCCTAAGAAATGACATGTGCCGCTAGTATTTTTTCGGTCAATATTCTTGTATCCGGTAAAGTCCGCATCCGATTAGCCGATGAGTTCAAAGGATGTGGACTTTGGATAGCAAAGGCCGATGTTAATGGTACCCTTGAGATACCAAAAAATGCATTTAACGGCACGTAAGTGAGATTCTTTGGGATACACTTGATATCGTGCACATAAGCAAACACTAAACATAATGTCGAGATGACTGGCGGTTAAGTAAAGCAAGCTACCTATCATACCTCGATACTTATTATGTCGACCGAAATGCCACTTTCATATTAATCAAGCTTAGTCGTGGTGGCCATAGGATTCCTCATTGTTTTGGATGAATCTAGCTCAAAGCGTTTGAGAAGGTCCTTTGTATATTTCGCTTGATTGATGAATGTTCCTTAAGGTCCTTGCTTGATTTGTAGACCAAGAAAGAATGAAAGTACTCCCATAATACTCATTTCAAATTCCTCCTGCATAACTTTGGCAAATTCTACACACAGTGTCTTATTAGTGGAACCAAAGATAATATCATCAACATAAATTTGGACTAATAGAAGTGTCCCATTAAGAGGTACTTGATAAAAAGTGTTGTGTCAACTTTGCCCTTAGAAAAATTGTGAGAAATAAGAAAAGAGCTAAGACGCTCATACCAAGCACGATGAGCTTGTTTGAGGCCATATAGGGGTTTGTGAAGTTTGAAAACATGATCAGAAAATTTGAAATCCTCAAAACTGGGAGGCTGCTTGACATAAACTTCCTCTTTAATAACACCGTTTAAAAAGGCACTTTTGGCATCCATTTGAAAAAACTTAAAATCATTGAAACAAGCAAAAGCGCAAAGCATCCTAATGGATTCAAGACGAGCAACCAGAGCATAAGTTTCTTCGTAATCATTGCATTCCTCTTGGTTATAGCCTTGTGTCACGACTCGTACCCTAGAGTAAGGGCACGAGAAGTGGGTACGTCCAGCCTACGCCGCAGTGTCGGTGGTAGAACGCTGTCCTAGGTCAAACATCTAACAATATAAAGGTACCTGTACAGTATATACAGTTCGAATGGAGGTGACATAGCAAATACAGTCTCAATCACATCTAAGGTAGAGCATGATAAAAGATAGATAAAATATGAAATCCACAAAGAGATACCGCAGATAGAAGTCTAAGTGTCTAAGATACACAAACCCAAAAAACATCTCAAATCTCAAATACAATAATCCATAAAGTAAATACAACTCAAGACAACTAAAATAACTATCTATACAATCTCTACTGTGTCTCCTCTAGGCTAGCAGGCAACCTCCAAGCTATCTGTAAAATTTATCAACAGGTCCAGTCAGGACAGGAACGAGCACATCTCATCTAGAAAACCCAAGTAAATGACAGAGAACTATAAAGCAGTTATAGACAGTTGTATTGATGAATATGGCAGTTTATATTCAGGTGATGGTATAGAGAGACAGATAAAGTACAAGAAAAGTAAGTAACTAAACAAAGAAGAAATCATAGCAATAAAGACTGTAAAATAAAATCTAGCTGAACTAGAGTAACATGATGAGTTCAGATGGTATAATATAAGTCGAGTGTAATCCCAATGTGAGTCTAATATAAGATAGAGTCGAATGTGATCCCAGTACAGTATGAGTCGAATGTGATTCTAATCATTGTTCAAATAAGGTGAATCGAATAAGGTGATACGAATAAGGTGATACGAATAGTGATTCACATGATGTTCTAACAATGATTCGAATAAATTCTCCAAGTGTGTTTTAAAATACTTAGTTAGACATGTAAACGGCTAAAGGTAATCCGGCACATCACACACCTGGCCGGGTGTGAAATGGCTATCGTTCGAATATCATTCACAGGGGGTGATTCGAATAGTGGAAATGTTTACATGTCTAATCAAGTATTTCCCCACCCATCTAATACAAATGAATCCAAAATCCGACACATCAATCGAATAAAAGTCCAACCAGCATATGAAGATACGAATATGTGGTTCGAATAGTGATTCGTATGGTGATTCGAATAATAGAGGTAAGATGAGTAAATATGTGTGTCGTATACATGGATTCAGAAATAACAATACGTGTTTGTAACAGAGAATCACATACAACTAACTAGAACTGAAGTACAGTAATTGACAAATAAATGAGAGAACTATCAGAGAATGTACTCGCCTGATAACCTGAACAGCTGATAGGTATAGAGGTCCAAACTGAAGCCACAGAGTCCTATTTAGAGCAACACAGGTCAAGATGTATACGAGAGATGATAAATGAAATGTACAATGCATCTACATGCTGTCTAGGTCAAACTAGACTAAAGTCAACACTTGGTCAACTCTAGTCAACCACACTAGTCAAATTAGGTCAACTAGGTCAAGTCCTAGCCCAAACAAGTCTAACAAGTCTCACTAGGCCTAACCAAGCCTAGGCTAGCACTCACACAATCACAAGACAATGTGAACCACAACAATGCATAATATAAAATAGATAATATATATAAATACTTACCTTCATACATACCTGCATATCCACATTACATATATATTTATATATATAGGCATATGTTACATCATGCATATTTACATAGTTACATAGATATATATATTTATGCACATTTACATACTTTTATACATTATATATGTTAACATTCATTACAATGCATTATATTTTACTTATACCTTTGATTGATTGATTCATTCATATATGATATTCATTCATGCATATTACATACTTACATGCATCTATACATTATATACATTGTATATAACATGTAAAAATAGAAGAGGAAAAAAAAGAAAAAAAACTGGAATGGAAAGGGAAGGAAAGGAAAATGTAAGGAAAAGTGAAAACAGTGGACATATACATGCTTGCATCATATATTCTACATTACCATACATGTTATCATTATTTATTGCATTATATTATTTATATATTATGCATTCATATCTATCATTACATGTATACCTTGCATTCATATCTAACATTCATTATATACATTCATGCATACATTGTATATCATTCTTTCATTCATGCTTTTATGCATTGCTTACATACATTATATACATTGCATTCCTACATGCTTGCATTCAACCATATATATACATTAATGTAAAGAGGATATATATCATATATATATTATTTCATTCATCTAATATATCATGTATTACATACTCTATATTCATTTAATACCCATACTACATAGGCTCATAGGTTACACAAAATGCATATATCGTATAGTCACTCTTCTACTTAAAACCAATACTGTACCAATTGGGTATTTACTAAATTCTAAGATTAAAGTATGTCGTAGTCCTTTGTGTTAGCTTTCCAAAACTTTAAACGGATCGCATTTTCGTGTCCGGAAGCTCCCGGAATCGCGAAAATACCGAAACACGTTCGTCTTTCGTATAGCTGACACTCAAATAATTCTACAGAAAGTTACAGAAAGAATTTGGCTTATTAAAATATATATTTGGAAAGCTAACTTCGATACGGTTCTTTTAAAAAAAATGGAAGATAAATCGGAGTTCTAAGCTAAAAGTTATGATATTTCTAAGTTGCTTTGGTTAATAAAAACGTGGATGAATATTATGACGAATTTGACAAAAGAATACATATAGGCCAAGATACTTGGATACAAACATAGGTATCCAAATGAAACTCATTCTAACCATCCTAACTAAGATCAATCCACTCTCTAACAATTCTAAAACTGAATTTACATATCTATTTAAACTATTATCATACATACATACACATGGGGTGTCCTAATTTGGGATCTATCAAGTAGGACACAAGACACATATCTAAAATCCTCAAGAGAGCTCCAAATGGCCTCAAATTTGAATCTAAATGGGACACATGCATGAGGATGGATCCTACGGATTCAAAACTAATTTATATGCAAAGAAAATCGATTTAGAGGATGGGTTTTACCTATTGGGAGTGGAATCCCAATGAAATCCTTTAGGACACGGCTCCGATACGAAGATCCCTCAAAGTGGACACTCCTCCTTGCATTCCTCTTCCAATCCTTGGTAGCACCCTTCCCTTGGAGAATGGGAATGATTGAGGGAAGGTTTGGTGAAGAAATGATTTGATTTGGAGATCAAATCAATGGGAAGGCTCTCTAAAATTGGGGAAGAACAAAAGAAAAATAAAAGAGGCAAGATTGTAATGAATGAAATGAATCATTCTCTCCTAAAGGTGGCTGCCATAAAGTGTCCATTAGGGCTAATGGAAAATGTCCTAATTGCCCCTCTCTAGTCTCATATGGTTAAGACTAGACTAGGTTCAAGTTTGGGGTCAAAATGATCTAGTTTTGAGTCTCTAACTTAACCATTCTAACATGATAAAAATTAGTTTAATTAACTAACTTAAATGTTGGGTCTTGTGAGCCATGCTTAACTTAATATTGGGTTCCATCTAGAGTTTAAGCTACCCGGGTCACAATACAAGTCGGAACGAGACGAAACTCAAACCCGACTAAACAAATCCAATAAAAACAATATTAAAAATATAAAATTTTCCCAAAATATTAAAATATAAAAAATAACCAAAATCATAATACATCAATTTAAATATTATTAAAATAATCTAAAATTCACCAATTAATCAAAATCCTAAATAATTCAAAAGTCACAAAATGACCAAAATACCCTTAGCCTAAAAAGTTGTAAATAGTCATTCTAATCACATGGTTAGGTCCCCATGGTCATGGTTATCTCTAAGCTCAACAGTTCTAGAGTTCACTAGCTAACACATCAAAATTATAATTTACCAATTTTAAATAGTATTAAATTAATTAAAAATTCCCATAAATCATAAATCTATTATTAAATAATAAACTTTTACAAAAGTTCAAAATTACCCTCAATTTAGAAAAGTGGGTGTTACAATCCTACCCCCCTTAGAAAAATTTCGTCCTCGAAATTAAAATGTTCATACTCCTTCTAGGTCAAACCCCCACAATCAAAGTCTCAGAACTTAAACAAACCATACGATTTAAAATGACGACATACAGGGTCATGGCATACGGTGGTAGTGAAAGTCTCATCTAGGTATACTAGTCATGCTAGACCAAAACGATCATAGGGCATCAAACATACAAGCAATCAGGGGTGTTAAACTGGAAAAGATACAGAAATAATAAATCATTAAAACTGTAAGACAGTCTACCATCTTATATGAAAATTGGTGCTTATCAAAAAAAATAAAATAAAGATAACTACCAATTATCTATAAAGGGGTACAGAAAAAATCAAAATCAAAAGTTAAAGAAAGAAAGTCAATTGCATTGAAATCCAATCACAATATAGGATTCTCTTAATCCTGTTAAGACTAAATTGTAAGTTCTAAAAGTTATGTAGTTCGTGTGTGTATGGGTGTGTGTGGACATGTTCATATGGTTAGATAGTAGACGTGTGTGTGTGTGTGTGTGTGAAATATACATGAAAGTGTATAGGAGGATTTGGGTTTCAAAACAATAGCTATCAAGTTACACTACTCATGGCATATTGGTTAAACAATCTACAATGTACAACCTATTTACTCATAACATGCATGGCTAACCATATATATACATATATCTATATGTATAGAGAGGTAAAGATTTAGTTATGTATCTATATACATTATAACAGTATGCATAAACTATATATATGTCTATATAGATATATGAACATAACATAGAGAGGAAGGGTTAGGTTTACATGGCAGTGTATACTAGGTTAGGGTGTGTGTGTCCTTGTACAGGATTATAGCTTTAGTATTGAAAGGTTAAACCCAGTTTTAGTTCAGCATTTACATACAAAATCTGAAAATAAGCTAACATTTAAACCAGTGTAATATTAACATAATACAGTTTCAGATTTTAGGGGTTTGAAACATCACAACCAACTCAATGCTCCCAACACATCCTAACATGATAGAGATAAAACCCTAACATACTATCCATACATTCAACAATGTATATACCTCAAAATATTATATTAAAAAAAACGGCAAATTGAACTAAACATTTGGAATCCAGTATTAAGGGTTAATATGCACACGGTCTCAGATTTGACAAATTCAAACACAAAACCTAACCAATTACTTTAAGAATTGAAACCATGTATATAACATACATGTGCAGTGATGTATACAACAACTAATAATATGAAATTTATATTTAAATTACGAATTTAAACTGGAAAAAAATAGAAAACTATTCTCTGATACTGTATTGTGTCAGAGATATTGGGGTTTTGAGAATTTAACATCAACAACATATTAATATGTATTTAGATGGGTTGGTAATCAAAGTGTAGCATGCATACGTGTCAGGCAAAGTGTCTGTTTTCGCTATATATATATTCTCATGTCCTAATATAAAAATCAAATTCCATATCAAGACAAACATTTAGATTCCTACCAAGATTACAAGTAGGTGATTGATGTAATCAAGACAGTTTTATTATTATTATTATTATTTAATACAAGAATAATAGCAAGAAGAAAATAACGATAAAATCTGTTCTACTTATCTGTTTAAAAGAAGAACCATTTTGAAACTAGAGCTATAATATCAAATCCAAGATAAGGTCTAGCAAAATCATCGATTCATTGTATTAAGAAGAAATTCATAGTAAGAAGTTACATAAAGGTTTATAAAAACAGCTAAACCTACTCCTAAGTTAAATAATAAGAAACAAAACAAACAAATAATAATTTTTTTTTTGAAAGACTGGAACAAAAGTAGAGAAAACATATTCAAAAATATTTAAGGTACAATCTGATAATCATATGCGTCTATCCAAAATCATGGTGCTCTAAATCCTCGTCATACTAGTAAGCAAGGCTACGATAATCACAGAGTCCTCGACTAAGGCACATACCTCTAAAATCATGGTATTTAAAATTTTCGCGATACCGCTAGCTTGGCTGCGAAAACCTTAAATTTTCACACCCGAGAAATATATCCAAAGCCAGACTATATGTCCTCACCATGCTGGCTAATGTGACTATAGAAGACTAGATTCCAAAACTTAGATGACCTAGCCCATATAATTTCATCTTGACAAAAATTAAATTAAATCAACAATGAATACCCAAAAATCAAATTTATCAACGAACATTAAGATTCAAAAATGAACAAAAATCCTTCAAATCATATAAATACAAACTCGGATGCCACAGCTAACATCAAGATTCAAAACTCAACAATCATCATTAAAATCAATAAATACAAACTCAAATTCAACAATAATCCAACAAAATCAAGTTCAACAACAGAAAGTAAAGATAAATCAAATCAAGGGAAGAAGAGTTTTCAAATCGAAGTTAAAATAAGATTCTCAAGGGTCGTCCCAGGAATCTCTCAAGGGATCCTAACTGTGATTGAGTACCCTCAAAAATATATCCTATTCCTACTGCAGCCTGTAGTGGTACTCTAGTTCGAATACCACTACACAAACTCGACCTGCATGGGCCACCACTAAAAACGTGTCACGACTCGCACCCTAGAGTAAGGGCACGAGAAGTGGGTACGTCCAGCTTACGCCGCAGTATCGGCGGTAGAACGCTGTCCTAGGTCAAACATCTAACAATATAAAGGTACCTGTATAGTATATACACTCCGAATGGAGGTGACATAGCAAATACAGTCTCAATCACATCTAAGGTAGAGCATGATAAAAGATAGATAAAATATGAAATCCACAAAGAGATACCGCAGATAGAAGTCTAAGTGTCTAAGATACACAAACCCAAAAAACATCTCAAATCTCAAATACAGTAATCCATAAAATAAATACAACTCAAGACAACTAAAATAACTATCTATACAATCTCTACTGTGTCTCCTCTAGGCTAGCAGGCAACCTCCAAGCTATCTGTAAAATTTATCAACAGGTCCAGTCAGGACAGGAACGAGCACATCTCATCTAGAAAATCCAAGTAAATGATAGAGAACTATAAAGCAGTTATAGACAGTTGTATTGATGAATATGACAGTTTATATTCAGGTGATGGTATAGAGAGACAGATAAAGTACAAGGAAAGTAAGTAACTAAACAAGAGAAGAAATCATAACAATAAAGACTGTAAAATAAAATCTAGCTGAACTAGAGTAACATGATGAGTTCAGATGGTACAATATAAGTCGAGTGTAATCCCAATGTGAGTCTAATATAAGATGAGTCGAATGTGATCCCAGTACAGTATGAGTCGAATGTGATTCTAATCATTGTTCTAATAAGGTGAATCGAATAAGGTGATACGAATAAGGTGATATGAATAGTGATTCACATGATGTTCTAACAATGATTCGAATAAATTCTCCAAGTGTGTTTTAAAATACTTAGTTAGACTTGTAAACGGCTAAAGGTAATCCGGCACATCACACACCTGGCCGGGTGTGGAATGGCTATCGTTCGAATATCATTCACAGGGGTGGTTCGAATAGTGGGAATGTTCACATGTCTAATCAAGTATTTCCCCGCCCATCTAATACAAATGAATCCAAAATTTGACACATCAATCGAATAAAAGTCCAACCAGCATATGAAGATACGAATAGGTGGTTCGAATAGTGATTCGTATGGTGATTCGAATAATAGAGGTAAGACGAGTAAGTATGTGTGTCGGATACATGGATTCAGAAATAATAATACGTGTTTGTAATAGAGAATCACATACTGCTAACTAGAACTGAAGTACAGTAATTGACAAATAAATGAGAGAATTATCAGAGAATGTACTCGCCTGATAACCTGAACAGCTGATAGGTATAGAGGTCCAAACTGAAGCCACAGAGTCCTATTTAGAGCAACACAGGTCAAGATGTATACGAGAGATGATAAATGAAATGTACAATGCATCTACATGCTGTCTAGGTCAAACTAGACTAAAGTCAACACTTGGTCAACTCTAGTCAACCACGCTAGTCAAATTAGGTCAACTAGGTCAAGTCCTAGCCCAAACAAGTCTAACAGGTCTCACTAGGCCTAACCAAGCCTAGGCTAGCACTCACACAATCACAAGACAATGTGAACCACAACAATGCATAATATAAAATAGATAGTATATATAAATACTTACCTTCATACGTACCTGCATATCCACATTACATACATATTTATATATATAGGCATATGTTACATCATGCATATTTACATAGTTACATAGATATATACATTTATGCACATTTACATACTTTTATACATTATATATGTTAACATTCATTACAATGTATTATATTTTACTTATACCTTTGATTGATTGATTCATTCATATATGATATTCATTCATGCATATTACATACTTACATGCATCTATACATTATATACATTGTATATAACATGTAAAAATAGAAGAGGAAAAAAAAAGAAAAAAAATTGGAATGGAAAGGGAAGGAAAGGAAAATATAAGAAAAAGTGAAAACAGTGGACATATACATGCTTGCATCATATATTCTACATTACCATACATGCTATCATTATATATTGCATTATATTATTTATATATTATGTATTCATATCTATCATTACATGTATACCTTGCATTCATATCTAGCATTCATTATATACTTTCATGCATACATTGTATATCATTCTTTCATTCATGCATTTATGCATTGCTTACATACATTATATACATTGCATTCCTACATGCTTGCATTCAACCATATATATACATTAATGTAAAGAGGATATATATCATATATATATCATTTCATTCATCTAACATATCATGTATTACATACTCTATATTCATTTAATACCCATACTACATAGGCTCATAGGTTACACAAAATGCATATATCGTATAGTCACTCTTCTACTTAAAACCAATACTGTACCAA
Source organism: Iris pallida (assembly GCA_029216955.1). NCBI lineage: Eukaryota > Viridiplantae > Streptophyta > Magnoliopsida > Asparagales > Iridaceae > Iris > Iris pallida. The sequence goes on from JANAVB010029216.1 coordinate 8,483,702, forward strand.
TTGGGTATTCACTAAATTTTAAGATTAAAGTATGTCGTAGCCCTTTGTGTTACTTTCCGAAACTTTAAACGGATCGCATTTTCGTGTCCGGAAGCTCCCGGAATCGCGAAAATACTGAAACACGTTCGTCTTTCGTACAGCTGACACTCAAATAATTCTACAGAAAGTTACAGAAAGAATTTGGCTTATTAAAATATATATTTGGAAAGCTAACTTCGATACGGTTCTTTTAAAAAAATAAAAGATAAATCGGAGTTCTAAGCTAAAAGTTATGATATTTCTAAGTTGCTTTGGTTAATAAAAACGTGGATGAATATTATGACGAATTTGACAAAAGAATACATATAGGCCAAGATACTTGGATACAAACATAGGTATCCAAATGAAACTCATTCTAACCATCCTAACTAAGATCAATCCACTCTCTAACCATTCTAAAACTGAATTTAAATATCTATTTAAACTATTATCATACATATATACACATGGGGTATCCTAATTTGGGATCTATCAAGTAGGACACAAGACACATATCTAAAATTCTCAAGAGAGCTCTAAATGGCCTCAAATTTGAATCTAAATGGGACACATGCATGAGAATGGATCCTACGGATTCAAAACTAATTTATATGCAAAGGAAATCGATTTAGAGGATGGATTTTACCTATTGGGAGTGGAATCCCAATGAAATCCTTTAGGACACGGCTCCGATACGAAGATTCCTCAAAGTGGACACTCCTCCTTGCACTCCTCTTCCAATCCTTGGTAGCACCCTTCCCTTGGAGAATGGAAATGATTAAGGAAGGTTTGGTGAAGGAATGATTTGATTTGGAGATCAAATCAATGGAAAGGCTCTCTAAAATTGGGGAAGAACAAAAGAAAAATAAAAGAGGCAAGATTGTAATTAATGAAATGAATCATTCTCTCCTAAAGGTGGCTGCCATAAAGTGTCCATTAGGGCTAATGTAAAATGTCCTAATTGCCCCTCTCTAGTCTCATATAGTTAAGACTAGACTAGGTTCAAGTTTGGGGTCAAAATGATCTAGTTTTGAGTCTCTAACTTAACCATTCTAACATGATAAAAATTAGTTTAATTAACTAACTTAAATGTTGGGTCTTGTGAGCCATGCTTAACTTAATATTGGGTCCCATCTAGAGTTTAAGCTACCCGGGTTACAATACAAGTCGGAACGAGACGAAACTCAAACCCGACTAAACAAATCCAATAAAAACAATATTAAAAATATAAAATTTTCCCAAAATATTAAAATATAAAAAATGACCAAAATCATAATACATCAATTTAAATATTATTAAAATAATCTAAAATTCATCAATTAATCAAAATCCTATATAATTCAAAAGTCACAAAATAACCAAAATACCGTTAGCCTAAAAAGTTGTAAATAGTCATTCTAATCACATGGTTAGGTCCCCATGGTCATGGTTAGTCTCTAAGCTCAACAGTTCTAGAGTTCACTAGCTAACACATCAAAATTATAATTTACCAATTTTAAATAGTATTAAATTAATTAAAAATTTCCATAAATTATAAATCTATTATTAAATAATAAACTTTTACAAAAGTTCAAAATTATCCTCAATTTAGAAAAGTGGGTGTTACACCTTGAGCAACCAATCAGACTTTGTTACGAGTGACGAAACCATCTTCATTAAGTTTATTTCGAAACACCCACTTTGTCCCAATAATGGGATAATTGTGGGGTTTGGGAACAAGTTCCCAAACATTGTTTCGCTCAAGTTGATTTAGCTCTTCTTGCATGGTAATCATCCAAAATTCATCATTGAAAGCATCATTAACATTTTTAGGCTCTATTTGGGAAATGAAAGCCACGTTTGCACAAAGATCATGTGTAGCGGCTCTAGTGCTAACCCTTGACGAAGGGTCACCAATAATAAGCTCCTTTGGATGATGAGGGACAAATCTTCATTCCTTTGGAAGATCCTCTGGAGGAGGCTCGATTGGTGGAGAACTTTCGGATGGAGTAGGCTCAACTTCATTGTTAGATGAGGAAGTGTTAGTATCTCCAAGAGGAGTTTTCCAAACCAAAGGAGATGTCATCAATATCATTAGAGGAGGAAGATGTAGAAGTGTTAAGTTCATCAAAAGAGATATTTATTGACTCTTCGACAATAAGACTTCTTTTGTTAAAGACACGAAAACCTTTGCTATGCATAGAATAACCAAGAAAGATACCTTCATGGGCTTTTTCTTCGAATTTGCCTAGGTTATCCTTGGTGTTCAAAATAAAGTATTTGCATCCAAAAACTTTAAAATATTCAATAGAGAAAATTTTGTCAAACCAAAGCTCATATAGAGTTTTCTTAGAAATAGGTCGAATCAATACTCTATTTATAACATAACATATCGTATTAACGGCCTCTGCCCAAAAGTATTGGGGAAGCATATATTGGTTTAACATGACCCTTGCCATATTGCCAATGGTTCTGTTCTTTCTTTCCACAACTCTGTTTTGTTGTGGAGTTCTAGGACAAGCAAAATCATGACCAAAACCATTCTTTTCACAAAACTTTTAAAATCGACATTATCAAATTCTCCCTCATGATCACTTCTAATTTTGTTAATCATAATACCTTTTTCATTTTGAACATGTTTACAAAAACCAACAAATTCACGAAAAGTATCACTTTTGTTTGCAAGAAAAATGGCCCAAGTAAATCTTGAAAATCGTCAACCAAAACAAATGCATAAAGTTTACCACCAAGACTAGCTACTCTACTAGGACCGAATAAATCCATATGAAAGAGTTGAAGTGGTCTAGTAGTACTTACTGAGTTGATGGATTTGAAGGAAGATTTGGTTAACTTACTTTTCTCGCATTCTTCACATACCATATCCTTTTTGAACGAGATGCTTGGAAGTCCTCTTACGAGCTTCTTGGTGGCGAGTCGGGAGATGGTATCCATGTTAGCATGCCCAAGTCTCATATGCCAAAGCCAACTTTCGTCATTCTTTGCTACTAAGCATCTGTCATTGTTAGTGCTCTCAACAAGATAAAGAATATAGATATTATTTTCTGTAATGCCTTCATACACAGTAGATCCACTACTGCTATCGGTGATGAAGTATTTGTGTTTAACCAACTTAATATCATAACCATTATCCGTAAGATGACTAATGCTAAGAAGGTTGTGCTTGAGATTTGTAACAAGTAAATATCGAGAAATCGTCAACCAAAACAAACGCATGCTAATTTTGTGCGGATCCATTCATGATGCGTAAAGCATCATATCGCGCATGATGCATACATGCGAAATGTAAAGTGTGCCACTTTGCGCTCGAGTCCGGGTCTTTAGGCCCCTTTGGGACCTAGCTTCAAAGAAAAATTCCCTACAAATGGTGACAATTTTTTTTGTTTCTTATGGAATTTGAACCTTACCCACTAGACCCCCCCAAACAATACCAACCACTTGAGCTAACACACATGTGTGCAAAACATTATATAATTACTCTACTGAAATACATACACTTGGGGGTTGCCACATCAAGTAGTGTTGGACCGAATGACTAGTGACCAATTTCTAACACAACCCCAACATCGTCATATTTATAATTAATTTATTTTATTGACTTTTTATGTTACTATTTCGTGATTGAACCCGTTTTGTAAGATCTCTGTTGTCCATGTCATCACTTTTGGCTACTTGGATCTTGTACCCATGCATTTAGGGTCACGGATCCAAAATGCGGTTCCAAAGTGGGTAGATGGATCCCAATAAATATGCGGTTCTTTGTGTCTCAGAGATACCTCTTTTGTAATTGGGACATGTTTTCTAAATTACTATTAATGAAGCTTATTCTTATTCCCAACATGTTATCTAGAAATGGTTTACGTCTGATCCATCCTCTCTCAAACATGAACGATTTGTATTATAAAAAGTGCTAGGTAATTTACTTTCCGCTAAAATTAAAGAATGCGAGATGACTAGTCATCGAAGAGAGAGAACCAAAAATACCTATCCTCCAGCAACTATACAATATCATTGCAAAATGAGGCAGGCTTCCAGCCAAGATCAACAAATAGCCCATCTTTTATCTCTTGCAACATATGGACAACATCTTTCATCAGAAGTCTTTCATTTGGCACATCCTTTGAACAATTTAATCCCAACCCTATGATAGCTAGGAGCCATTTATGCAAACCACAAACTCCGTCTGAATGTTGTTGGTTGGCAGATCATTTCTAAAGAAATTGTAGTCCACAATCTCTAACACAACTGTGGGATATGCATTGCATACCTATCGTCTCAGAGTTAGTTACCCGCTGAACATTGTATCAACAGGAGTTACCTGTGATTAATCCAAGCAGCATAATTCCAAAGCTGTAGACATCCTCCCTTCTAGTAATTCCTCCAGTGACCCATACTTTGTTGCATACATCCTAATTAATAGAAAGTAAACTACCTTACGGTAATGAATACATATTGCAAAACTCGAGTACCTGGAGCCATATAGCCGATGGTGCCTACGTCGTAGGTTGACACCATAGACTTGTTGTCGATGAGAAACAGTTTGGCAAGGCCAAAGTCGCTTACATGTGCGACCATTTTTTCATCCAACAGAATGTTGCTAGGCTTCAGATCACAATGTACTATGACATGAGGATGTTGGTGATGGATGTAGTCTAAGGCTAGGACACATCCAATATTATGTTTATCCTTTGAAGCGAGGTCAAGCTACACTGCTTTTCATAATACAACCACTTGTCCAGACTTTGCTTCGGAATGAACTACGCTAATTCTGTGCCCCACCCATGACTATCACTACTCAGAATCGAGTTTACTGGTTTGAAACACTCTATTCTCTGTGGAGAGATTTGGACCGGTTGGTCTACTAGGGGGACCCCTTTAGCCGGGGGCCGTTCCACAACTTTGTGTTCTCGCGTGCTGACCATAGAAAGTTCCTTTGGAGAGCTTATATTTTGTTAGTTGTTGCTGCCGGGATTTTGAAGCTGCTAAGGAAGTGGTTGGTCATGCCTGACGTGACTGACTTGATGAGTGTCACTCTTTTGGCAAAGCTTCTTTGCAAGCGGCTGAACTTCTATTTGTTGCCCGAAAAAGAGTTATTTGATAATTCCCTTTGGGCTAGGCTAACATATCCCCCTTTTCCTCTGCCTGGCAACTCTAACTGGTCACCTTTGCCAGCAACTTCGGTAACTCAATCCGAAAGGGTATATTATTGGTTGGCGCTTGTTCGGCAAAGGCTCATCGCTAAGGACAGTACGCATCTTGTGTTTTTAGAGTGTTTATCGCACATTACTGCCATCAAGCTATGCGGTCGGGAACCCCAAGCTCAAGGTTTTCAGAAACTCAAACGGGCACTTTGAGCATTTGAGGTGAGCTCAAACAGATGGATACGCTCCCGCTAAGTGCCAACTTGTTGCTCTGAGCTCGGTCAACCTTTGCTTTATGCTTTGCCCGTGGGAACTATCTCTGGTTTTGCTTTGCAACTCGAGAACCAATGCCTTGAACTCCAAGTTTGAACAAGTACTGATGGTTTTGACAAGATTTCTGTGCCAAACCTGGCCCAAAGTACCACATTCTAGATTGAAGCTCCTCGAAATCCCTTTAACTTCTAAATTTAAGACTTTCACTGCAACAAACAACTTGTCATCTAGGCATCCTTTGTATACCTTGCCAAAGCTACCTCTTTCTAATAGGTTGGCCCCGCTGAAGTTTTCTGTCGCATGAGCTAGCTTAATAGATGAGATTCATCTATGGTAATTCAAACATGGCGACTCTGAGTGAGATATGGCCCTAGCCTTCTTTTTATATAATTTTTTTGAAAGAGATACAAGTAGGCGAGAAACACCGAGGCATTCTAGAGATGGAAGGACATATTTTAGCAATCGCAATTTTATGCTTGAATTATATGTCACGATGTTTACAGGACAAGGCGGAATTTGTAATTGTGGCGCTCCACATAGTACTCAATTTCCTACGAAAGATGCAATGCCGACATTTGAGAATACTTTCCCCTCCGGTATTTTTCCTTCCAACATGTTGAAAGAGAGGTCTAGACTATTAGCGTATGATAGGTTTGCAAAGCATTTGGTTATGCCACCAGAGAGAATATTTGTGGGAAAGATTTAGATATTTGATACTGAATAATCTACCAAGCTGCTGAGGAATTTGGCCATGGAACGAATTATTTGAAAGATCTAAATATGTAATACTTTGGAGTTCCCAAGAACACTAGAGATGTTACCTGACATCCTATTACTCCATAGATCTATATAGTCCATGGCCTTCAAGTTTGCCATCTGTGGGGAAGGAAGCCCTCAAACTTGTTTTGATATAGGTCTAGATTAATGAGTCTTGTTAGGCTCCATAAGCTCAAGGAAATGCTTGATGATAACTTGTTTGTCGATACTGCAAAGTCTTGCAGTCTGCTAATGTTACCTATTGATTTGGTATCCAACCTGAAAGTTCATTATGTGAGAGGCTGATTCTCCCCATGCTATTCATTTGGCTTATATCGGTTGGTATCGACCCTGTCAGTCTATTAACTCCTAGATACATTACCTGAAGCTTCTTTAACGTTGAGAGTGTACATAATCCTTCCCCTCATTTCAGTATATGACATAGCTAGAGAAATCAGACTACTCAAGTTCCCTAGTCCTGCAGAGATGCTTCCTTTGATGCGGTTCTGGGAAACATGAAAATATTGAATATTCACCAAGAGATTTCCAACAGAGTCGCCTGGAAGAACACCTTCCAACTGATTATTCATTACGTCGACATCCTGTAGATCCCTACAGTTGGTAAGAGATGCAATGAAGGTGCCTGTCAGCTTATTTCCTGAGATTACCCTCTGTAATGGAAAGTGAGACCATCCCGGAAGCATTCAAGAGGGACATCGGTATCAAACTGGCAAAGCTATTTTTACCCAAGAGAAGTGTTTGGAGATTCACTAGATTCCCCAACTCTTGGAAAATTTCCCCTTCCAAGTAATTTTCTCCAAGGCTGAGGTTCTCGAGGTTTGTGAGATTTCCTAAAGAAGTCGGGATCACTCCGGTGAACTTCACAAAGATCTGAGAGGATGTATATAATATATATAGGAGGATGTATATAATATATATAGTGGGGGCGTTGTCATTATAGTTGGAGCTGCACATAGACTCTCTATCTATTGGGAATTGTGAAGAGGTCTATGTCTCGAGTAAAGAACTCTGATGAGAAAGTGCACAAGTACAAAAAGCAAACTCTGAGAATGGTGCAAATGGCGCTACAATTTGAAGTGAGTGTTGCTTAATTCTCATCTTCTCTTGAGAGTATTGCTACTAGAAGTCAAGGAAAAGAACCAAAATACAATGTATGAAGTCCATTAACAACCTGGTGCCTTGAGTTTATCAATGGCAACAAAAACAGCTACTAGCTGGTATTGAGAGAGGACGAGTTGCAAAATTTTAGACCAAGAAGAGTATTCTTTTGCTTTTTGATGTCAGACCAATAACGTACAGTTTTTTTACTTTGAGCTACAGCCAACCGAAGAACTAGGGCCGGCCCGGGGCATTGGGTTGTCCGAGTCGGAGCTTATTTTGGTTGCCCCTTGATCCTTGTTGTAGGTTGGTCCTGGAGGGTCACTTGTGACCCTGACCACTTGCAGGTCATGTTGGACTTGAGAGGTCGCCCTAAGCAAAGGAGAGTTGCCCAAACCCAAAATTTTGTCGGACTTATCTCTAGTCCGCCCTGACAATAACATTATTCTACATACCTAGAATAATCTAACTAGAAAACTTGAGCATCTCATTGTTGTCTTTGTATGAACTGTTTGTAGTTGGACGTGGATATCATCACTCGAATGGCGCTTCCTGGATGGATGCATTGTTTCATTAAGTCGGTCTTCTAGATGGTTACCAATTAATTGGATTACTCGGCCTATAAATCGCAATTACAGAGCCGGTTGAGTCCTTATTCTATTGAGTAAATTCAATTTTAGTTGTCATTTCTTGATCTGTTTGAGTAAATTCAATTTCAGTTGTCCACATCTACGATACTTCTGCTATATATCACGGACGATTCAACTTTGCCGTAGGTCTCTGCTATTTGGACCTTCTATTGGTTTGTGCTACAACTTCCATCTTGTTGTTTCATTTGTCCACAAGTACTCACTCACCTTTCATCTTGTTAAATTAGAAATTGATTAGTTATAAACCTAAGATTAAGTGCTTAATTTGGTAAGTCCAGTAGAATGTTAATAAAGTTCTCAAAGCAAAAGGACGACATGCTTAGCATTGTCCATAAAGTAAGCAAAAGTTGTCAAAGCAAAAGGATGCTCATGGAATGCAAAACAATGCTTTTAACTATAGACACTAGCGTTCCCACCTAGGATGCCTATTTTTAAGTATTTTAAAGTATTTTATCCTGTCTCTTTTAGATACACAAAACCCATATTATAAAGAAATGTAGGTATTTACTTTAGCAAACTCGATGACTATGTTGGCCAAGTACAAACAAGATACGACACGATACTAACACCAACAGAAACAATAAATATTTTTGTCATGTCCTAGTTTATATACAATGGACTGTGATTGTAATGTCCACTATTTGTCCAACATGATGCATGCGCTATGGGTATTACACCGATTTTTGTGTGCGCAGCCTGGGGCTTCCATCTAGTTGACAAGTACTCCATTTTTGATCTTTTGCAACCTGGGGACAACATCTCTCATCAGCAGTCTTTCGTTTGGCAAGTCCTTCGAACAAAGTAATCCCACTTCTATGATAGATAAGAGGCATTTATGCAAGATGTTCATTCTGTCTAAATGCTGTTGCAGGTTGGTAAACTCGATTCTAAGGATATTATTGTCTACAATATCCATCACAGCAGTGGGATATGCGTTGCATACCCATTGTCTCAGATTTAATTCTCCACTAAACATTGTGTCGACTGGCTTCTTTCCTGTGACTAATTCAAGCAGCAGAATCCCAAAGCTGTAAACATCTCCTCTTATTGTAACTCCTCTAGTTAACCCGTACTCTGTCACACAGATTATAGTTAGCGACCCAGTAAATAAGCATAAGGTTATGAGTGTATATTGGAAAATAATGAGAAGTACCTGGAGCCATATAGCCTATAGTGCCTATATTGTTAGTCGACGTTGTAGACTTGTTGTCAATAAGCATCAATTTGGCAATGCCAAAGTCACTTATGTGTGCGACCATGTTTTCGTCCAACAGAATGTTGCTAGGCTTTAGATCACAATGTACTATGACATGATGATGTTGGTGATGAAGATAGTCTAATCCCAAGGACACATCCAACATTATGTTTATCCTTTGGAGTAGGGTCAAAAAATGTTGGTTTTCAGAGTACAACCACTTGTCCAGACTTAGATTTGGCATGAACTCGAGAACCAATGCCTTGAACTCCAAGTTTGAACAAGTACTGATGATCTTGACAAGATTTCTGTGGCGAACTTGGCCCAAAGTACGACATTCTGCATCAAAACTCCTTGAAGCCCCTTCAACTTCTAAATTTAGGACTTTCACTGCAACCAGCAATTCGTCATCTAGGCTTCCTTTATATACCTTGCCAATGTTACCTCTTCCTAGTAAGTTGGCTTCGCTGAAGTTGTCGGTCGCACGAGCTAGCTCAAAGTATGGAATCCATCTATGGTAATTCAAACCCGGAGACTCCTCCTTAGATGGGGCATTGGCCTTCTTCCTCATAATTTTTTTTATGAAGAGACTAAAGCAAGCGAGAAATACCAAGGCAGATGCTATAGTTGGGAGGACATATTTGAGCAATCGCAATTTTGTAGTTGAATTAGATGTCGTTACATTTGCAGGGCAAGGTGGAAATTGTAATTGAGGTGCTCCGCATAGTGCTGGATTTCCAGCCAAAGATGTGATGCTGGCATTTGAGAATACTTTTCCCTCTGGTATTTCTCCTTCCAACATGTTGAAAGAGAGATCTAGACTGTTAGCGTCGGATAGGTTTGAGAAGGACTTGGGTACGCCACCAGACAGAAAATTATGCGAAAGATTTAGATATTTGGCATTGAATAAGCTACCAAACTGCTGAGGAATTTGGCCATGGAAGGAATTATTTGAAAGATCTAAATATGTAATACTTTGGAGTTCCCCAAGAGCACTAGAGATGTTACCTGACAGGCGATTACTCGATAGATCTATAGCGTATATGGACTTCAAGTTTGCCATCTGTGGCGGAAGTAATCCCTCAAATCTATTTTTATGTAGGTCCAAAACAATGAGTCCTGTTAGGCTGCATAAGCTCAAGGGAATGCTTGATGAAAACTTGTTCACAGAAAAATCAAGGATTTGTAGCATGCTAATGTTACCCACCGAATCTGGTATCTGTCCTGAGAATTCATTCTCTAGAAAGGATATTTTTGTCAAGTCTGTCATTAGGCCGATGTCATATGGTATCGATCCTGAAAGTCTATTATTACCCAGATACATTCTCTGGAGCTTCGTTAGCCTCCAAAGTGTCCTAGGAATCCTTCCCCCCAGCTCGTTAAACGACAGAGATAGAGATATCATGCTGGTCAAATTCCCTAGTCCTGCAGGGATTCTTCCTTTGATGTTGTTATCGTTGACATGAAAATATTGAAGATTCATTGATAGATTTCCGTAGGCATCCGGAAGAACACCTTCAAATTGATTAGCCATCGCTTCAAGAATTTGTAGATCCCTACAGTTGGCGAGAGATGCGATGAAATCCAGCCCTCCAGATAGAGCATTCTCTGTCAAGAGCAACATCTGAAGGAATGGCATTGACTTGCCAAGTGTAGCGGGCACCGTCCCAGTGAGATTGTTAGCCGAAACTGAGAGAACGATCATCTTGGAAGCATTCCATAATGAAATTGGTATGGAACCAGCAATACCATTCTTATGCAAGTATAGCTCTTGGAGATTCACTAGATTCCCCAGCTCCTTGGGAATTTCTCCTTCCAACTCATTATGGGCCAGATAGAGGTACCGGAGCTTCGTGAGGTTGCCTATCGATGCCGGAATGGCTCCGGTGAATTGATTTTGCCCCAGGGACAATTCCACAAGCTCCGACTGGTTCCCGAATGACGATGGTACACTTCCAATTAACTTATTTCTACTGAGGTAGATCCCTTGAAGTGTCGAACATCGGGCGAGGTCAGCTGGGATATGGCCAGTCAGCAGGTTGTCCGTGATCGATATGCCTTCTATACGAGGGAGCAATACTCGTGTGGGGAGAGAGCCGGAGAGGTTGTTGTAGGCCAAGCCGATCCGCACGAGTGAAGAAATGTTGAATATCGATGGAAGGATCGGACCAGAGAGGAGGTTCCGTTCGAGGAGGAGCGTCGCGAGCCGGGGAAGCCGGCCCAGGGTGTCAGGGATGGTGCCGGAGAGAGAGTTGTTGGAGAGGTCGAGGGAAGAGAGGAAGGAGAGGTTGGAGAGGTGGGGAGAGATGGTGCCTTGCAAGGAGAAGCTGCTGAGGTTGAGGGAGACGACCCTCGGACGACGCCGGCTGCAGCCGACACCAACCCAGGTGCAGAAGGAGGCGTCCATGGTCCAGTTCGCTGCGATGATATTGTCGGAAGCATCACCACCACTAGTGCTGGCTTTGAATGCGAGCAGGGATGAGAGGTCAGTGGAGTTGTCCACAGCTGCGATGGCAGTTGCTGCTGGAATAAGCAGCAGGAGGAAGAGTAGAAATGCATGTACATCCATGTCTCTGTGTATATATTTACTTTCTTCTTGTGAAGAGGCTGTCTATCTTTAACGAAGAGGCTCATCATACATATAGTCAGTGTTAGGATGCTCTCTCTCTGTAATGAATTAGAACTGTTATTGTTAGAGCACGCACGTAGATGTTGATGGATGAAGAAATTTGAAGAGGCTGATTCATCCTCTTGCGTAGACAGGGCCGGCTCATTTATTAGGTAAAAGAAAGCAGCCGCCTTGGACCCATCTTTTTAGCGGCCCAAAAATATCGGACACTAGTATTATAAAGGGATTTCAAAACGGCTCAAGATTGAGCCCTCTAAACCGTGTATATTATCAACTATTTTCATTTTAAAAAATAAATTATGTAAACAATTGTTAAAAAAAAGTTTAAATTTGTTATATATATGCAAAATGAGGAATCAAACTCAACCAAACAAGAAAATGACGTCCCCCTTAACCACATGAGCTAGAAATAATATTTGACTATAATTGAATAATATATTTATTATACGTTATCAAACGTGCAAAGCACGTACATTTAATAGTAGATATATATTGTTGTTGTACGTCACTAAGGTACTACTAGCTACATGGCCGGCTCATCCATTAGGCAAATGAAGCAGCCGTCTATGGTCCCACTTTTTTAGGAGCCAAAAAAATACCATATATATATATATATATATATATATATATATATATATATATATATATATATATATATATGCAATTTTTCAAGGAAAGTCTGGTTGAAAAATGAAACAGCTGCTTGCCTATTTGTAAAGATTTTAAACGTAATTAAATCTATCAAAATTTGGGGGAAAAATATAACCGTTATCGCCTCTTTTTCTCCTCCATCGAAGAAAGATTTGGTCTATTCATCTTCATCTACTATATATATATATATATATATATATATATATATATATATATATATATATATGTGTGTGTGTGTGTGTGTGTGTGTGTGTGTGTGTGCGCGCGCGCGCGCGCGCGCGCGCGCACGCACACACAAAACTGCTTCTTATTCAAATTTTAAAAATTATTAATTTACTTTTTTTAAATCCTTCTATGTAACGTTTATAACGATATATATACACCGGTTTCAAGCCCGGATCAAGGATAAAATTTTACATATAAATCAATATAATAAAATTATATAATTTAATTATGTTTAAATTTTCAAAAAAGGACTCTATCTTTAGATTTTTTTGTCTAGGGTGTCCATAGCTTAAGATGGCCCTGTGCATAGAGTACATAAACAAACTCTAACGGAACGGAAGCGTGCGTTGACTTTAGAAAATACAAACAATACTCTAAGAAAGGAAGCAAGTGCTGGGAAAATGTACACGGACATGGACATTTGGAGGACCTGTTCAAAAAAATGAATACAAGATGTTATCCTAAACATTAAAAACAAATTGTGGATGTCATATTAATTTAATTTTTTTAAACAATGACACATGTATATAAGTAAAAATTAAGAAGAAAACATCGATTAACTTCTATGTATGATAATAATTGTATTAATTAGGGGTACAACTTGGGCGGGCTAAACCCGAGCCCGATCGGGTAAACCCGCCAATGGGTTGGACTAGGGTTGAAGATACTTGGGCTCGGACTTGGGTTCGGGTTAAAATATTTGAACCCGATTAAAAAATCGGATTGGGCTCGGGTTCATGTGTCGGGTTACCCAAAGAACCCAAAATCCGACATATATATATATATATATATATATATATATATATATATATATATATATATATATATATATATATATAATTTCATACTTTTTAAATAAAAAATTTAAATCCTAAATTTATCAACCCAAACTCTTCAACTCTTTCTAAATCTCATGTTAGTTTGTATTTTGTAATGGTTGGTGCTTAATTGTAATTTGATTATGTGTTTAATATTAATCTTATTTAAATTATTTTAAATATCATATTAGAGTCCGATAAATCCGATGGACCCGGCCCAACCCGAGCTTCCTCCGGGCTCGGTCTTGGGCTTCACATGTTGAACCCGAGGCCGGGTTGGACTTGGGCTCGGGCTAGGATTATCATTCATCGGGTTGGGCTCGGGTTGAACTCAAGCCCGACCCAACCCGCCCGAGTTGCGCTCCTGGTATTGATCGAACAACTATACAGTCTAAATATTTCGAATTTGTAAAATCTCTGGCTATCTCTCTAGCTAGCATCTCCAAAACCACTAATATCTTCTAGCAGTTATATGAGTGAAAAACTAAAACATAAATAAAAAGAGATAAATCGGCAAAATCAAAGTAGAATAGATGCAAACAAAGAATGTAGACGTAAAAAAAAAATCAAACAAAACTAGTATATAATTAAAAAATGTATGTACCGTCAAAATAAGAATCTATCAGTATATAATTAGAAGATAAGGCGTATGCGCAAGCGGAGAGACTTGCTACAGGTTTATTTGTTATGCGAAAATGGATTTGCTCGAGTATTGATCATAATGGAAAGTGTTTTGTAAGTGTTCTGGGCCTTGATTGGGGTGTTTAGCCGTGGAATCTCGTGAGAGTTTGAAGCAAAGACGAGTAAGAAGATTTTTTCATTGGTCAAGTGATGCAGTTAGCGGAGTATGTTCGTTAAGTTTCAAGGATGAAACTTTTTTTGAGTGATATATTATGTAATATCACGCTTTGCGCGGTGTATTAGGCTAGTTTGTTGACTCGAAGGACTTGGTTGAACTCGGATTCATACAAAAAAAAAGGCAAAGATCTATGTGTTTGGTGTTATACCTCGCTCTGAGAAGGGTCATTGCGTTAGCTTCTAGGATTGCATAAGCTTGTTGGATTTGAGTTGTGCGAGAAATCACGAATTTGGAGTTGTGATGCGGAGTGTTGCGATCGGGGCAAAGTCGATTCGTCATAAGGTGTGTAGTTTTGATCATTCTCTCATCTATATTCATACTTAATAAGATTGATCTTTGTATGTCTTTGTCGGTATGTTCCATGAGATACTAAATGCTAAGTAAAAGAACTCAGACAGATAAAAGTATCTCATAACCTTTTTATTAAGAAAACCCTAAATATTTCTATTTTAAAGTATTTTATCCGGTCTCTTTAGATATACAAATCAAACCCCATATTATAAAGAAATCTAGGTACTTATGTTATCCTTTAAATAAAGAGTGTAAGGTAGTTTTGCTGACATGGAACCTAAAGTACCTAATCTCCAACGAACTTAACTATGTTGGTAGGCATGAACAAGATATGATACGATACGATATAGACACCAACACTGAAACAATACATAGTTTTGTCATGCCCTAGTATATACTATGGAATGTTATTGTAATGTCCACCATTTGTCCAAAATGATGCATGCGCCAGGGATATGACACCGATTTTTAGTGTGTGCAGCGCGAGGCTTCTTTCTAGTTGACAAATATTCCATTTGTTACCTCTTGCAACCCAGGGACAACATCTATATATCATCAGAAGCCTTTTGTTTGGCAAGTCCTTCGAACAATGTAAGACCACATCTATTATAGATGAAAGGTATCTATTGTGGTGGCCCATGCAGGCCAGAGCATATCATCTTGGTTACATTACTGTACCGAGCGAGCTTACGACTAGGATTAAGTATTAATAGGATCTCAATCCAAAACTGGTTTGACATTTTCCTTTGAAATAAGTTACCTCCCTTGGAATTCACAATTCGCATTCGATCATACTCCTTGACATGAATATCATTTGTTTCTCGTCTCTTCCTATTCTGGAGGGACGAACTTCGTGCGTGGTGAAAGTTAGAAAAATTGGCCAAATAGTATTTCTTATGTAATTTGCATAAATAGTTGCTTAAGATTTTGCTTGTAATTAATGGTAGATAAGGAGGGGTAGTAAAGTCGTAAGTACATAGTGTGTTTTAATTTTATAAAGGATAATGATTTTCAGATAAAATTGTAAAATACCCATATGAAAGTTAGACCTGTCAAGTGGGCCGAGCCGGGACGGCACGAATTTAGGTGATCCGGGCTCATAAGGCCCATGCACTGTAACGAACCGGGCCGGGCCGGAATGTGCATGGGCCGGGCCGGTGGTGGGACTGCGGGAGCCAGCGTTAGACTGGTGGTGCTGGATGCTATCTTGTTCATTGTTTGTGTTGGAAGAAGGAAGACTTTCTGCATTGCATTTATTGCATTGCCATCATGCCAGGCCAAGTGGTTATTGCTCATTGGCAGCTCACTGCCTACATGCCAGCCATGCCAAACTTTTTAAATGGTTTATTACTATATTTGTGAATTGAAATTTGAAAGGAGAGGTATTGTCATCTTGTGAGGAGAGGTACTGTCATCGTGGCTATATTAAATGGCTCATATATATTCATGAGTCATTACTCATTAATCATTAAATAAGATTTTTTATAAGGGCACATTAAAAGTTGATCATGGCTAGTCAGGATTGGGGTTAGCCCATGTTTGAGGAAAAATTACTTGGGCTATCCAGTTTTCCTACTCATGGGGCTGTCCCAACCCCACACCCCCCCAAAACCCCAAATTTTACTCTCATTTGTAAATTTCACTCTCTCTTCCAAAACCCTAGTTTTCTTCTTCTTCTTCTTCTTCTTCTTCTTCTTCTCCACCGTTTCCATTCTCACATCTCCATCAAAATCCTACTTTTCTTCTCATCTTATTCTTCTTCTCCACCATTTCCATCATCAACATCTCCATCAAAATCCTAATTTCCTTCTCATTTCCAATTTTGATGACACCCAAAAAATTAAATAAACCCTAAAATGCATGAAAATAAACCTTAAATACTTTTTTCCTCACAAAGAATGCATGAAAATAAACCCTAAAATGTATATTTCACTCTATTATCAAGATTGAAATAAACCCTAACATATGTTTTTTTATTCAGGAATTTTGACTTTAGGACTACCAGGAATTGTGTCAGTCCTGAAAGGGACTTGCTGTATAGTAAGTCACTTTCAGGACTGCCACAATTTCTGGCAGTCCTCAATACTTCTAGGACTGCCAGAAATTGTGGCAGTCCTGTTGTACAGCAAGTCCCTTTCAGGACTGCCACAATTCCTGACAGTCCTCAATACATCTAGGACTGTCAGAAATTATGGCAGTCTTGATATAAACTTGCTCAACAAATCAATTTTTTTCTAGAATTAGGGTTTCATCCATAATTTCTTCTATTAATGAAGAAAAATTGATTAATTGATAAATAGATTAATAGATTTGATAACCCAATTTCTTCTACAACTAGGGTTTCATCCACAAACTAGGGTTTGGAGAAAAAAAGTATATGACAAATTAGAAGAGAGCAAAAAAAAAATAAACTAGGGTTTGGAGAAAGATATTATTCTTATTTTTTCTTGTTCTTGTTCTTCTTCTTTGTTCTTTGTTCTTTGTTCTTCTTTCTTCTTTCTTATTGTGAAGAAGGAGGAGAGAGCAAAAAAATAAAATAAAAGAGTTATCTTTTATACCTAGGAATTGGATAGCCCTGAATAAATTTTTCAGTGACAAACTTGTAAATAAATGAAAGTTAAGAATGGGCTAGCCCAGATCAAGTTTTGATGTGCTCTTATAAAAAATCTTAAATAAAGCCATTGGAATGTGGGTGTGGCCGCCTGGTACATTTAGTTAGATTCTTGTCCACGGGCCGGACCTGGGCTTCGAGCTGGGCCGGGCTTATTTTATGGGCCATTATATATGACCCAGCACATCCCACTATATTGGATCGGGCCTGGCCCATGATGAATTGAGTTGGGCCGGCACATGGGTCAAATTTTTGGGGCGGGCTCGTGCTGGGTTGGGCCGGCCCGGCCCGGCCCAATTGATAGGTCTAATGAAAGTATATAAAATTACGAAAAATTTGTATTTTGATGGAGTAGGGTGATCAAAGGTGGGTAAAAGTTTAAAGATAAAACTTTTAATGGGTTACGATAAATCGAGGATAAATAATTTAAAGTATATTAGTTATGATAAGTAGGAGGTAAATACTAGAGAAAAATAGGAGATTTTGCAATATTTATATTTAAATTTTAAATTTTGAAGAGTTCAATTTTGAAGTGATTAATTTCGAGGACGAAATTCTTTTAATGTGGGTAGAATGTATACCCCAAAAAAAATTAAAATTTTATTTTGGTTTAAATAATATATTTTGTTGGATTTTTTTAAATTTTTAATTCTATTTTATTTTATTATTTTAGAAATGATATTTATTATATATGATTAGTCTTAATCATAGATAAATTGGATATGCATATTGATTAGAAAACATGACATGGCTAATATTGCCATATCCATATCCCATATATGGACATGGCTAATAGTGCCACAAGGGAGGCTTCACTTAAGAACTAAAACCAGCATATTAGCACATGATACATAAAGGATAACGAAAGACATGGATTAGAGAAAGCAGGGTGATAAAAGATAAGATGACTAACGGACTATTCCGGTAACCAAGTTACAACCCGTAAACCAAACAAGGACCGGGGTTGTAACCCTTCGCCTGAACAGAACTTAGTATCTAACCAATTATCGATAAAATAAAGCATAAACAAGCATATCCTGAGATAGCCCTGTACTGGATCTAGGCAAGACTAGACAAGATAGGACTCCATCCATCATTCACGGCCAAGCAAAGAGTACGGCTTAATACTTTAACTAACTAGGGTTATCACAAGCTTAGTTACTAACAAGATGCATCGAGATGTTCCAACAGCCACAAGCCCTGCAGTCTTAATCCAGGTTATCCGGTCACAAGTTGAGAGAGTTGGATTAGGTGACTTAGAGGTGCAACACATGACAGTGTGCTGGAAATGTGCCCTACTCGACGGCAGGCTACAAGTCCAATTAAGAGCGCCCAGATAACGGGACTGTCTGTAGCTGGAAAATCTCTTCATGAACTACTTGATCACTCTATTCATTATCTTAGTCAGATTCAGTATGAATCCCTGACCGTGGAAATCAGGAATTCATATCCTAGACATGATGCAAGACGAGACATGTAGCTTATACAAGCACAAACACCCACGGTGTCAAGACAAGACTTACTTAGCAAGGTATATCGAGATTAACATGTTAGGCTACTTTATCAAGTCAAGAGTGCATCACAACGGACCACCATCAAGAATTATCATGTCAAGTTACTTGTTACTTGTGCAGATTACTTGTCAGGAGTGCACCTCGACGGGCCACTATCCAGATTTTACATGTCTTATCAAGTTACTTATCATACCGTGCCATATTATCGTGTCAATATTGCTTGTCAAGCACACATTGTGTTCATATCGAGTTCATATCAAAAGGCGTAAGGATATAAAATGGGTGCAAAAATCATAAAGAGGGAAAAAATTGGGGACATCATGCGCTCAAGAGGGAGGGGCAAGGGGTACCATGGCCAACAAGTGGCATTAGCCAAGTTGCGCCAGGAGAATAGGGGTGCCAAGGTCGGGTCAAGTTGCGCCAGAACGAGTCGGGCCAAGTCAAGTTGCGCCAGGCACTAGACTGCGCGAGGCTAGGTTGCGCCTGACTCAGGCTGCGCCGCGCTAAAGAGCGTGCACAAGTGGGTCAGGCTGTGCTGTGCTAAAGAGCACGCGCATCACAGTGGCGCAAGCTAAAAGATGGCGCACACTGCTCACTGTCTTCTCCAAATCAGCAGGAATTCCATGGTTTGAACCCATAACTTCAAAAGTCCCTAACTTGGTCAAAACAAGTCCAAATCCAACTTTTCAAAGGTCAAAATTGGATAGAATGAAATTCTCATCAACATGGAACCATCGAAACTTGAGAATAAAGAAGTTTGATATATCAAAACCACCAAAATCCGAAAATGACCAATTTCTAGATCTATAAAAATCAAAGCTTCAAAATAGAAAATGGCAAGTTCTAATGTGTCTTAAAAATATGAGAAGAAGCTAATGGAACAATAAAAATGGGTTCTCTTGTGGAAGCAAGTTGCACTTGCCTATGGAGGGGGAGAGGTTTTAATGGAGAAGGAAGAAGAGTTATGGAGAATAATGAGGAGAGAGAAAAGTGGGTAGGCTTAAAAAGGGGATGGTGGTAGGTAGGGGGTTCTCTCCTTGATGAACCAACTAAAAATAAACCAAGCCAACTCCAAAACGAACCAAGTTAAACCAATCAAGTCAAGATTAAACCAAGGCTAAGCTAAGCAAGATAAATCGAAATACGGGCCACCTGACAATTGTCAGAAATCCGTATACATATCCTGAAAAATACGTATAACGGGAAACGGGAAACGGGAGTGACAACTCTACCCACCTTAAAAGAATTCCGTCCTCGGAATTTAATCAAGAGGCTAGAGGTGTCGGGACAAGCTATATTAATCACAAGCAAGTTACTACTAGCAGTCAATCATGCAATCATTCATGCAAGCAAGGAAGTAAAAACATAAGGCATAAGGAAGACATTATACCTTATGAGTCAAACAAGTGTGGATATCGTGAGCGAATATCATCCTCACGCTCCCACGTTGACTCACCCAAGGAGTGATGACCCCAAGCAACACGGACTAAACTAATAGTCTTGTTCTTGAGTATCTTCTCTCTTCGCTCCAATATGGATACGGGCCTTTCCTCATACGAAAGGTTGGTACCAACAACCAATTCCGAATGATCAAGGACATGGCTCGGATCCGGAATATACCGTCGTAATTGGAATACATGGAAGACATCATGCACCTCACATAACGACGACGGAAGGGCAAGACGATAGGACACATCACCTACTCGTTCTAGAATGTCGAACGGCCCTATATACCTAGGACTAAGCTTTCCCCGTACGCCGAATCGAATGACGCCACGGGTAGGCGAGATCCTAAGGAACACATGGTCGCCGACTGAAAACTCAAGGAGACGCCGATGAGAATCGGCCCAATGGCGCTGGCGATCTTGGGCAACTCGAAGATGCTCTCTGACTTGTCTGACCACCTCGATTGTCTGCACAATCATCTCTGGACCAAGTATCTGTCTCTCGCCGATATCATCCCAAGATAAAGGTGATCTGCACTTCCTGCCATACAGCGCTTCAAAGGGTGCCATCTGGATACTGGCCTGGAAACTGTTGTTATAGGAGAACTCTACGAGATGCAGGTGATCTTCCCACGAACCACCGAAGTCGAGTGTACATGACCGCAACATATCTTCAAGAGTCTGGATCGTGCGCTCTGACTGACCATCTGTCTGCGGATGATAAGCTGAACTGAACTTGAGTCGAGTCCCCAAGCTCTCTTGAAGACTTCGCCAAAAGGACGATGTGAATCTTAAATCTCTGTCGGATATAATACTGACTGGTACTCCATGCAACCTGACTATCTGCCTGAGGCACATCTTTGCTAGCTGATCCGTCGACTGACCAACTCTGAAGGGGAGAAAATGAGCTACCTTCGTAAGGCGATCAACTATAACCCATATAGCATCTCTTCCAGCTGGGGATTTAGGTAACCCAGTTACAAAATCCATGGTAATGTGCTTCCATTTCCATTCTGGGATCGGTAAAGGTTGAAGAAGTCCAGCTGGCCTCTGATGTTCAGCTTTAACTTGTTGGCAAACTAAACAACGAGAGACAAACCGGACTATCTCCCTCTTCATGCCATTCCACCAGAAATGCTGACGGATGTCTCGGTACATCTTCGTACCGCCGGGATGAAATGAATACTGCGAATTGTGAGCCTCTGCCATGATCTACTATCTGATATCACCACCAGGTACACAAAGACGCCTTCCATGTCGGAATGTACCATCTTCGTGAATGCATAACTCTGGTCTTCGTCCTGCTTCACACTCTGCTCTAAGCCGCTGAAGCTTAGAATCTGCTGACTGAGCTAACTTAACGCTCTCAACTATACTGGACTGAACTTGCATGCTGGCCATCAATGCCACCTTGGTAGGAAGAACTACTTCTATTCCCATCTTCTGAAGGTCTGCTAATAACTCTGGCTGTGCTGTTAGGAAATAAGCTCATGCTCTTCTGCTCAATGCGTTCGCAACAACATTGGCCTTCCCAGGATGATACTGCAGGTTGATGTCATAATCCACAAGTAGCTCTAGCCATCTTCTCTGACGCATGTTTAGATCCTTCTGGGTAAACACATACTTAAGACTCTTTTGGTCGGTAAAAATCTCCACCCGATCTCCATACAAATAATGCTTCCACAACTTGAGTGCAAAAACCACCGCTGCTAATTCCAAGTCTTGGGTTGGGTAATTTCTCTCATGATCACGAAGCTGACGTGACGTATAAGCTACTACCTTACCATGCTGCATCAAGACGCATCCCAATCCTCTACCGGAAGCATCACAATAAACTGAAAATCCTCCAGTCCCATCTGGAAGAGTAAGAATGGGGGCCGTCATCAATCTTCGCTTCAACTTCTCAAATGAACTCTGATACTCTGCTGTCCACGCAAACTGCACATCCTTGCGGGTCAACTGCGTTAATGGTACTGAAATCCGAGCAAAGTCTGATACAAACCGACGGTAATAGCCAGCAACTCTTAGGAAACTCTGAACTTCTGCGACGGTGCTAGGTGTTTGCCACGTCTCTATGGCCAATATCTTCTGGGGGTCAACTTCCACTCCACCTCTGGTGATGATGTGACCCAAGTATGAAATGCGATCAAGCCAAAATTTGCACTTACTGAACTTCGTATACAACTGGTGCTCCCTAAGAATCTGAAGAACTATACAAAGATGCTGCTCATGCTCTGCCTCATTCTTGCTATAGACTAAGATGTCATCTATAAACACTATCACGAACTGGTCTAAATAGGGCATGAAGATACGATTCATGAGGTCCATGAATACGGCTGGCGCATTGGTCGCTCCAAATGGCATAACAAGGAACTCCTAATGTCCATATCTTGATCTGAACGCTGTCTTCGGGATATCTTACTCTCTGACTCTGATCTGATGGTATCCTGACCGTAAGTCAATCTTCGAGAATACTGCTTCCCCACTGAGCTGATCAAATAAATCATCTATCCTTGGTAAAGGATATCTGTTCTTTATTGTTACAGAATTTAAGGTACGATAATCAACACATAATCTTGACGTACCATCCTTCTTTTTCACAAGATGCATCGGGACTCCCCAAGGCGATCCACTAGCACGAATGAATTCCTTGGTTCTGAGTTCTTCAATCATCTTGTACAAGATTTCCAACTCTGATTGTGCCATCCTGTAGACTCTCTCTGATACTGGTGCCGTCCCTGGAATCAAGTCGATATTGAACTCTATCTCTCTCTCCGGTGGCATACCTGGAAGCTCTTCGGAAAACACATCAGGAAACTCTTCTACTACTCTGGGAAATTGAACTGCTTCTGCTACTGCCATCCGCAATACTGGTGGAGAAGGTTCTACTTCGCCTCTAGAAAATGAAAACTCTGGTTCGCCTGGACTACCAAAATAATCCTGCCAAATGGCAGTCTATTCTTGCGAA
>JANAVB010029216.1:8519627-8593636 GCA_029216955.1 Iris pallida
TAAAATATATATATATATATAAATATATTATATTATATAGATATATAGATATATATATCCATTATGTATACATATAAATATCTATATATTTTATGATAATATAATGTAGTGATTTATTTTATGTATGATTTCAAAATTCTACTTTGTACAAAATATTATTGTGCATAAATTTCCAAGTCATTTTTATTGTTTAAATTATGATTTGTAAATTTTTACCACTTAAAAAGAATATATATAATTATTATTATTTAAAATCCTGTATTTTATTACTGCAACCATTTGGTGTCCAAGCCTAGCATGGGTTTTTGGACTCCAATGTGTTTTCACACATTTAGACTGTACAAGTCATATTGGACTTGATTCATGGCCTTGGGTCCTGTATTTGAACTCTGGTTCAAATTATGTACATGGACAAAATACGCAGATAATTAATTATTTAATTTCAGATTGTGTACCATGCTGTTTTAAATTTCTAAAATACTTTAATTGCTGTTAAAATTCTAGAAAAATAATATTTAGATACTATGTTAATTTAGCTAATTTAGCATAATTTTTATAGTATTTAATTTATAGTTTTGCCACTGTTTGGCATATGAAACCAGAACTCACTTTCTTGTGTACTTATGAAAACTAATTTTTGTAAAATACATGTACTGGTTAATAAATTCCAGAAAAAATTATAATAATTTCTATAATTAACAAGGATCATTATGGTACTTTACTTATATAAAATTGTGCTTTTTGTCTATCTCAAAAATTGTTGGAACACAATGTACAGTTTGATTTATTTATTGCTTATTTACGACTTGCAACTTTTTGTGTATTTTGAGTTATAGCCGTATTGAACCTTACCCCGCACTAGTGTAAAGGCCCTAGAAAGTTAGTTATATTGTGTCACCCCACATTGGTCTCCTATGCTAAAGTCACCAATTGGCTAGGGTCCAACCAGAAAGTCGTGTTGCACCACTAGTGTCGTAGTGTTTACTTAGTATAAAAACTAAGTTTATGTATTTATTTCTACGGTGACGAGTTACCAAGCATCTATAGCATTTTTATCGCAGCTTGCTCTGCTAAAGGCAAGTACCTCTATAAACTTTACATTTTGTTACATCTATGAACTGTTATCAAACTATGTTAAATGCTGATCTTGGGGTAGCATGTAGTGCCCCGCTCCTCGCGGTCCACTATGTAATACCTACGGCTTGCTGACTCAGTCTTGAACTGAGTGTTTGGGGAAACCTTTGCCGGTATCGATTGATCACGGATGAAATGCAATGAACCTTTCCAATTGATGGATTGGCTTTTATTGAAATGAATCCAAGAGTTTTGCTGAATATTTTCTTTCGCTGCTTGGTTTTGATGAATGCATTTTCGTGTTGGTTTCGATGATGTGGTTTTCATTGTTCGCTTTTATCGTATTTCGCATTCATCCGAATCTTTAGAGAAAGAGACGAAGTATGCTAATCAACTGTTGGGCCAATGTAGGCTGCGTGAATTGTTCGTGAACGGCGCATGAAGTCCCTCCTTCTCTCAACTAAGATTCATCTCGGTGAGTTGCTTTAACCGGGCTTATATTTATTTGTACGCCCTAATAAAAATGATCCCTAGTCCACTTTGTTGCCTTGTCCCTGTGATCAACGATACCTCAATAACAAAAGATAAGAAAAAGGATGAATGCTAACGAATGACTGCAAAGGAAATAAAATGTTATTGAATGCTATCGAATGACCGAATGAGAACTGAATGCAAATGAATGATCGAATGATTAAGGCTAGTTATGAACTTGTCGCTATCTGTCGTACTGCTAGGTTTTATCTGATAGAAAGAACAAGTCATGCATTAGTCTCGGACAACTTGTTAACAAGGTAATAGTCTCTCGACGATTCTGGGGGCACCTGGGATCGATCGGCCTAGGAGAGATTGTAATAGCACCTCGGGGTAAATGCTACACCTCGGAAATGTTGTGTCCTTAGCGACGAGCTGAACCATTGAGTCACAGCGGCTAATCATGGGGAACGGGCCCATGGACCACCATGTAGTTAGGACATGCATGTGAACAAATCTTTAATGTAAAACCTAACGATGAACGATGATGGTAATATATGCTTCCCATATTCATATACAAATTGTGCTAACCTGTTTTGTGCAGGGATGACTGTCGACGTTGGTAAGTTGGTTATGATTATTCTACTGTCAATGTTTCTTATGAATTGTTAAAAAAAACCTAGACAAGTAGAAAGAGCACTAATAAATATGTAGCTTCACATGTTGAATTAGTTCAGATATTTGTGAGTTTCGGCGAAGAGCCGCTCGCCAGTACATGATGTGTGCTGACCCACGTTGTGGGCATCTTTTTCAGAAAGCAAAGGAGACACGAGGATTTCAAAGAGGCACTAAAGCTCGTCTAGCCAAGTAGAGATGTGGACTGCCTCGAAGCTTCATTTTCTTTCCAATCAAGTTTCAAGTTTTCATTTCCTTTGAAGGTGTCTTTTCAATTCCAAGCTTGTAATAAAGGGATATCATGTATGGGCATTGTGGCTATTTTCAAAGAGAGTTTCAAAGAGAATCATGTAGCCAATATAAGGCAAAATCTGAGTTCACAAAGCTTTGTACTTGTATTCCTGTCAAGTTTATGAATAAAAGAAGTATTTTAATTTCAAATCTCTGTGTCCAATATTTGGTTTTCTGCAATGAATGGGTGCGTGCGTGTGTTTTGCTTAATTAATGGGTGCGTGCGTGTGTTTTTGCTTGACTAGTTGCTTTGTGCAGGTACATGGCCTTGTGCAAGCGCAACTTAGGCTTGCACGGCATCACGCCTTAGCGAGGACGATCGATCCCGCAGGGATCCAGGCAAGTCGGACGACTCTAGCAGGATCGGGGCATGACAAAGTGGTATCAAAGCACGGTTTTACGTCCTTGGCCTCTTGCAAATATCATTTTCGAAAAAGTATATAAAGTATTTTGATGGCTTTCGAAAGAGTCCTGATTTTGAGTTATGAAAACCAATGCCCCATACAATAAGTCCACAATATTTTATGAGACTGACAGAAATTATACTCTTTTGTAGAGAAATGGCCCCAACTTGACCAGCTTCCTCGACAGATCCTATAGAACGGATCATGACATTATTGGAACTGCAAAGGCAGGACAATGAGGAACATAATCAATACAACATGCTCAAATAGATGCCCAACAGAAACAATTGGAGTCCTTGACCCAAATTGTCACGACGCTTGCGACAAATCGAGGTACCACTGCAGCGACTAAACCAACGGAAACACCCGAGATTGAGCCCGTGGAGGGTGACGAGCCCCAGCCAGCGCAAAGGTACACTTTCTTTAAGCCAAAGGACTTCTTAGACGCGAAACCTCCGGAGTTTGAAGGCAGGACATCACCCGACAAGGTGATGGACTGGATTGATAAAATGGAGAGTCTGTTTTTACGTTCATGGGAGTTCCGAGTAGCAAAAAGGTAGTTTGTGCCGTTCTGCTCCTACGGTTGCGGGCAAAGGATTGGTGGAAGGCGAAGAAGCCGGCGCTGCTCGCAACGGCTAAAAATAGAAAGATCTCATGGACCTCATTCAAGAAGGCATTTCTGGATCAATATCTGCCTCCAGCCATGAGCAAGAAGATGGAGGATGACTTCATCACACTGAAACAGGGAGATATGTCCGTGGAGGACTATGAGTCTGAATTTGCTAAGCTGGCAAATTTTGCCTCTGTCATGCTTTCCACTGAACAGACTCGCATAAATCGATTCCTTGGAGGTCTGAATGACGACATCCAGTTAAGTGTGTTGAATCGAGAATGTGGGTTATATTCTCAGGCCTTTGAGGCAGCGCTGCAGGTGGAACAGTTTTGCCTGAAGAAGGCATCTAATAAAACACAGTACAGTCGAAATCAGCCCGCCAAGAGATATCATGACGGAAAGAAAAAGATTGAAGGAAAAAATAAGACAGACAATGATCAGCATCGAAGACCGGAGTATACCTA
The DNA here is from genome assembly GCA_029216955.1 of Iris pallida. Taxonomy (NCBI): domain Eukaryota; kingdom Viridiplantae; phylum Streptophyta; class Magnoliopsida; order Asparagales; family Iridaceae; genus Iris; species Iris pallida. The sequence goes on from JANAVB010029216.1 coordinate 8,523,620, forward strand.
CTGCGGTCGTCCTGGGCACACCAAAGAAGTCTGTCGTTTCGCCAACAGATCATGCTACAACTGTGGAAGCCCAGACCATAACGTCAGGAATTGCCCGAAAAAGAATAGAATGACTCAGAATCGAAACGATGCTGAAGAGCGTGGGCAGCTGCCAGGCCCACCGCCGCTCCGAGATCATCCGCACAATCAGCAGTTGCGGAATGCTAACACCGCGACGGCGTGCGTCTATAATCTCTCCACGTTGCTTGATCCAGAATACAACAATAGTGGAGGTGAGTTTGTTTCTTAAGTTTTACGGACAAAACTTTTTCTCAGTGGGTTATTATGTAGTGCCCCGCTCTTCGCGGTCCACTATGTAATACCTACGGCTTGCTGACTCAGTCTTGAACTGAGTGTTTGGGGAAACCATTGCCGGTATCGATTGATCACGGATGAAATGCAATAAACCTTTCCAATTGATGGATTGGCTTCTATTGAAATGAATCCAAGAGTTTTGCTGAATGTTTTCTTTCGCTGCTTGGTTTTGATGAATGCGTTTTCGTGTTGGTTTTCGATGATTGGTTTTCATTGTTCATTTTCATCGTATTTCGCATTCATTCCGAATCTTGAGAGAAAGAGACGAAGTATGCTAATCAACTGTTGGTGCCAATGTAGGCCACGTGAATTGTTCGTGAACGGCACGTGAAGTCCCTCCTTCTCTCAACCAAGATTCATCTCGGTGAGTTGCTTTAACCGGGCTTACATTTATTTGTACGCCCTAATAAAAATGATCCCTAGTCCACTTTGTTGCCTTGTCCCTGTGATCAACGATACCTTAATAACAAAAGATAAGAAAAAGGATAAATGCTAACGAATGACTGCAAAGAAAATAAAATGTTATTGAATGCTATCGAATGACCGAATGAGAACGGAATGCAAATGAATGACCGAACGATTAAGGCTAGTTATAAACTGGTCGCTATCTGTCGCACTGCTAGGTTTTATCTGATAGAAAGAACAAGTCATGCATTGGTCTCGGACAACTTGTTAACAAGGTAATAGTCTCTCGACGATTCTGGGGGCACCTGGGATCGATCGGCCTATGAGAGATTGTAATAGCACCTCGGGGTAAATGCTACACCTCGGGAATGTTGTGTCCTTAGCGACGAGCTGAACCATTGAGTCACAGCGGCTAATCATGGGGTACGGGTCCATGGACCACCATGTAGTTAGGACATGCATGTGAACAAATCCTTAATGCAAAACCTAACAATGAACGATTATGGTAATATATGCTTCCTATATTCATATACAAATTGTGCTAACATGTTTTGTGCAGGGATGACTGTCGACGTTGGTAAGTTGGTTATGATTATTCTACTGTCATTGTTTCTTATGAATTGTTAAAAAGAACCTAGACAAGTAGAAAGAGCACTAGTAAATATGTAGCTTCACATGTTAAATTAGTGCAGATATTTGTGAGTTTCAGCGAAGAGCTGCTCGCAAGTACATGATGTGTGCTGACCCACGTTGTGGGCATCTTTTTCAGAAAGCAAAGGAGACATGAGGATTTCAAAGAGGCACTAAAGCTCGTCTAGCCAAGTAGAGCTGTGGACTGCCTCGAAGCTTCATTTTCTTTCCAGTCAAGTTTTAAGTTTTTATTTCCTTTGAAGGTGTCTTTTCAATTCCAAGCTTGTAATAAAGGGATATTATGTATGGGCATTGTGGCTATTTTTAAAGAGAGTTTCAAAGAGAATCATGTAGCCAATATAAGGCAAAATCTGAGTTCACAAAGCTTTGTACTTGTATTCCTATCAAGTTTATGAATAAAAGAAGTATTTTAATTTCAAATCTCTGTGTCCAATATTTGGTTTTCTGCAGTGAATGGGTGCGTGCGTGTGTTTTGCTTAATTAATGGGTGCGTGCGTGTGTTTTTGCTGGACTAGTTATTTTGTGCAGGTACATGGCCTTGTGCAAGCGCAGCTTAGGCTTGCACGGCATCACGCCTTAGCGAGGAAGATCGATCCCGCAGGGATCCAGGCAAGTCGGACGACCCTAGCGGGATCGGGGCGTGACATAGCAAGTTAAAATCTTCACATGTTATATTTACCTTCAGTCACTATCATGCTTAGAACAGTCTTTATACATCTCTCACATGATTAGAATCTGGGTTATGGGGAAACTGATAGTAGAGTACGTGATCATGCTCCCTTTATCGTACCGAGTAAAGTTTCATTTTATATGTTACTGCGCCGTAGGTCATTATCCCGCATTTCTGTACGGAGGTACACCTGTGCTTGTACACTTGTACGTATGTACATTTCATTTACATGTGCCCCTACACATTGTACACCTATTGATGATCACGTACCTGCTACCATTTTAAACATTACATATACATCTGTCTCTATGAGATATGTGTCCTTGCCATGATAGATTATGTGATGCCATGTTTCCAGTTTATTTCTCTTATGTTCATTTTCATGTTTCATATGCTAGTTTGTTAGAATCAGTACTTGCTTCCGTCCTGACAGGATAACGTTGTAGGTATTCTTACTGAGGAGGAGTTGCTCTGTGACTCATATTATGGGGATACCGTCGAGGACCCGACTTTGTCTTACGAGGATGTACCTGCGGGGAAACTCGCCTAGTTTGCGTAGTTACTCGGGATATTTAGTGTAGTCATGTATTAGACTACGTATTTTGTAACTGGACATGTATCTAGTTTTACATTTCGGACTTGTACTTGGACTTACTAATTCTATGAGATGACTTTTGTGTTGGAGCATTTATGACTCTTTATTACTATTAGAACTGTTAGCACATTTAGACTTATCTTGTTACTTCTAGAACAGCTTATTGCGCTTTATCCCAAGTGCAGGCTAGACATGACTCGGCCCGGCCCAACAATTTGGGTAGCGGGTCGTGACAATATTTGGATATTTTTAATGAAATGTTTCAAATATTAGTTAAATTTCATATTTCTGTTGTCTCAAGAAATTAATATGCTTTTTATAATGTATTGAATTATAAGCATTGACAGGTGATATATATGTGTGTGAATAACCAGAACAGAACGTTAGAAAGTGTTATGTATAAGTTATTTTATAACATTTCATGTACGTATTATAAATAGCTTCAGAACCAGATCATTTTAGAAAGCGTTATGTATATGTATCTTAGTCATAACGCTTTCGGACAAATATGTTATATATAATGATAATATTAATGTCATTTTCAAATTTAGTGTTATATAAAATAGACTTAATTATCTCATTTTTTATTAAAAAATGTCATATAAGTGTAAGTCATATATAACGGTTTTTCTAAACTTTTATAACACCCGTGTTCATGATGGTTGCCTGCTTCAAAAAAATTGTCATAAATTGTCATATATGACGGTTTTTACCCATCATAAAATGATATTTTTCTTGTAGTGTTGAACGAATTAATTCATAAAAAAATATAATGATCTATATTGTGTGAGAATTAGGTGCTGAAAAAAATAGGTACATCATGGAGATATATGAGAACATAAATCTATTTTCTCAGAATTTACATAAATATTTTGACAGTATTTAGGAATTTTTGAAAGTCGAATAGACAACCTAGAAATCCCAAAAGTAGGTTTAAATCCTAAAAAATGTAATGTGTGTCTATTGTGAGTTGTTAGGTATTGATTATTGCTTTTTTGTGTTATATGGTATCATGGGATTCAACTAGACCGGAATAATGGGCATCGTGGATTACGTGATATGAGGCTATCAGCAGTAATACCTCATGAAGGACAAAATAAGGCAAGTATACCTTGCTAACTTGTACAGTATTTATGCATGTTATTTTTGCTTGATTATGTTCATGTCTATTTCTTGCTTGTCCAATCATATATTTTTTGTACATGTTTCATAAAACTTTTTTATTAATTTGTTCCATATATCTTACATGTCTGTTTTCTCGTCACGTGTTTGATCTATGCTAACACCATAGTCGTTTAGATTTTGTATTCTTGTACACTCAACTTAACTTGATCATATGTCTCCGTATTACTTGGACTTGACATGACATGAGATTTACTTGACTTGTTTCCTTAGTCCCTAGACGACCGTTATTAGGCGTTGACTATATTGTGAACACTCTCGATCGTGAGTACCCATTATGCTGCGATAGAGTTCTGTTCACTTGACCACCTCGTTCGTGAGCTTCCATTAAGTGCGGATGAGACTTATTATAGACTGGGAGTCCCTATTGGCCTACTTTCAATAGGACCGTGAGCTCCAATTGAGTGTGGTTACCTCAATTTATTTATAGTCGCGTTTGATAACACTATTCTTGATGACATGCCACTTTCTTTTATTCCTTATTCTTGTATTATTCTCTTGTCATTATTCTTACATATTATTACTGTTATATTCGACATGTATATCATGTATCTTACTACATTTCTTCTGAGGACCTGGTGATCTCTCCAGGTTATTGCTGAGCTGATAGAATAGATGGACAATTATGATTGCGTCTACAGGATTCAGGTATCGATAGTGTATGGTCCTATTTTATCATTCTTTCATGGTGTATATTCTTAGCATAATATATTTTGCTTTTTAGCCTAGTTTTATTGAGTACTTCCTTTCAAGTCTATTCGAACATATGCTAGTGGACTACAGACCATGAACCATGTTGTTCTTTCTTGATATTTATTATTTATGTGGATTGAGATTTAGTTAGACTTGACATATTGTTCATGAGATACCATATTCTAGACAGCATATATATATATATATATATATATATATATATATATATCCGAGTTGGGCCGAAGTCCGCTGGATACGTTGCTGGCATGTTTATATATCCTAGTTCTATATATTTTGGGACTGGGGTGTGACATCTACATAAAAGGTTCACTCTGTCTAAATGTTGTTGTAGGTTGGTAAAATCGATTCGAAGGATATTGCAGTCTATAATCTCCAACACATTAGCTGGATATGCATTGCATGCCCATTACCTCAAATTTAATTTTTTTACCGAATATTGTGTCGACTGGCTTCTTTTCTGTGACTAATTCGAGCAACAGAATCCCAAAGTTGTAGACATCTTCCCTTATTGCAATTCCTCGAATTTGACCCGTACTCTATCGCATAGATTCTAGTTAATGACATAATAAATTAGCATATGATAATGAGTGTATATTGGAAACTAATGAGTAGTACTTGGAGCCATATAGCCGACAGTGTCTATGTTGTTAGCCGGCATTGTAGACTTGTTGTCAATGAGCATGAGTTTGGCAATGCCAAAGTCTCTTATTTGTGCGACCATGTTTTCGTCCAACAGAATGTTGCTAGGCTTCAGATCACTATGTACTATGACATGAGGATGTTGGTGAATAAGGTAGTCTAAGCCCAAGGACACATCCAATATTACGTTTATCCTTTGGAGTAGGGTCAAGCATTAGTTTTTAGAGTACAACCATTTGTCTAGACTTAGATTTAGTATGAACTCGAGAACCAATGCCTTGAACTCCAAGTTTGAACAAGTACTGTGATCTTGACAAGATTTTTGTGGCAAACCTGGCCCAAAGCACGACGTTCTGCATCAAAACTCCTTGGAGCCCCTTTAACTTCTAAATTCAAGACTTTTCCTACAACGAGCAACCAGTCACGTCCCGATTGCGTAAATCTTTCGTCCTTCCTTCGACTATTCTGAATCGATCGTCGTCGCTTGGGGTGATACCGTACAAGTCTGGAGTTGCACTTGTATAAAGCAAGAACGTACATATTTAAGTTCATTTTAAAATATCAAAATGTAATAACACGGCAGAAATATTGATCGGTACACGGTATAAAAATAAATAACTTATTCTATTAAAATAATTGTAGCATTGGATAGAACTTTTATCAGTACACTTTGAAATGCCATTCCAGCTTATATACCTTCCGAAAAGAAAATAACTACTAAGATGTCATGAAATAATCTCTCCTTCCCTACATTATGTCCCTTTATTACAAAATAAATTCTACGCAGCAACTAGAAACTCCTAATACTTTGAAACTCTTTATTTAAGCAGAAACTTAAAAACAGCAACAAAAGCCTTACCTGTGGAGGAGGGGTCAGCACATTTGAAAATGTACTTGTGAGTTCCATTGATCCACTTAGGTAAACGAACACTTCTGAATTATATGACAAGCATTTTAAATCATATGATCTTTCTATTAGTGACTAGGGTCTATTAACAATTCATATTCATGGAAATAACAAAGCAGATGTAAAACATATAAGATGTATTGAACTTTACCCACTGTCGATCCAGTATACCTGCATAAAATATAGGGTATAATACTTATCGTCCCTGCATGAGGCATTCATTGGGATGCATCATGAATACATGGTCACTGGTGTCTTTCTACTACATTAACCTAAAAGATAATATAACGTGGCATTTAACCGTAGGTTGCAAGCCTCGTGAATGTCCAGCAATTATCTTATGCCACCAAAGCATGTTTCATATTTCCCCTATGTCGAATCAGTCCTAGTGCCCCAGGTACCATTCGAGAAAATTTATTCCTTTGTGCACAAGTTGTCCGTGATCATGCGAATGCATATAGGACTCGATAAGCATAAATTGCATAGTAAATATTAAAAGTAAATAGACAAGCATTAATGTGCATTCTCATTCATCGCATCATCACTTAGTGATTATTCATTGCTTGCATTTGCCTCATCGTTTAACATGGTGATTCTGATCACCCATTTCATTCATTTCTCATCTCATTTCATTTCTCATGAGGGCATTTAGTATTTTATTTCTTTGTGTCATTGCATTAACATACCATCTTTCTAGTGTCAATTACACTAACATCTTAGTGGTATTAACTTATGGTATTATAACAGCTAAGCATCATCGATCAGTGGACGTAGCAAGGTCATCAAGAGAATTCATTTAATTAGCTTAAAGGAGTAGCAGAGAAGGGACAAACCACCACATAGAATCTACCACTCACCAATTAAAGAATTGTCGAGAGAAGAAGGAACACATGTGCGATTAGCATTCAGTTATGCGTCTGCCTGTAATGGCACCAACATTTGATCAGTATACCTTCTCTTTATAGTCCTTTCTCTCATGATTCTTAAGAATGAATGCTAGAAAATTCGATGAAAACGGTCAAAAGAATCAAATCATCAAAACTATTAGATAATGCATCCAGCAAAACAAAGCAGCAAAAAACATCCAGTAAACAACTACAACGAAGAGATATGGGACAAACTCTTTATGCTCATACACCAATACCCCAAATAGTGCAATCTTGGACTCACTCGATCCTCCCAAGAAGCAAAAGCATCTATTATCGATTATGTATCGATCATTTCTGTTATTTCTCTTTCGAAGCAGACAACCATTGAACTGCGAAAGTACTCATCTTCCATCTTATTAAGTTAGAAATCGATTAGTTAGAAACCTTAGATTAAGTGCTTTGGTAACTCCAGTAGAATGTTAAACTGTTAGTGTACCCACCTGGGATGCCTATTTTAAAGTATTTTATACAGCCTCTTTTAGATATACATAACCCCATATAATAAAGAAATCTAGGTATTTACTTTAACGAAATCGAAAACTATGTTGGGCAGGCACCAACATCAACATGATACGACACAATACAGACACCAACACATAAATAATACATTTTTTTATCATGCCCTAGTATATATACTAGGGTGTGATTGCGATGTCTATTATTTGTCCACTACATTTTTTTCGTCATGCGTTGTATGTAGTTCTTCAGTATATAGCAGTCCCGTGTCAGATGCCCGACGAACTGATGGTAGTGACAATACATCGGATCGCCAACTTTGTCAACCTCATCGGGGCGCTTAGGGCAAGGCAACTTGATCTTGTCGCCTTGCATCAGCACCTCGAAGATTTGTAGGGTGTCTTCATCATTAAAGGAGTAGATCTTCTTCTGTCGTGGTGCGGCTGGTGGCTTTTGAGTGGGAGCCGACGCACCCTTGGAGGTATTCACAGTCAATGCTTGTATTCCCTTGGACTTGCGTCCACTGCTATTGCTGTTCGCCGGACATTTCCACTTGTTGTTGAACGCAGGGAAGCTGACTCCCAAAAGACGAGCATCACGGGCCTTCATTTTGGCGCTCTCAACACCAATGATGAGCGTGGTCCAGTCTGTGTATTGGGTGGCGACCTAAAGCTTGCCGGCGTCATATTCTTACGGCAGGAGTCCATTAGCACAAGCTCAGGAATACCAAAAGGTAGCCTTAGACATGCTTGACAGAAACGCTCGATAAGAGATCGAACTGTCTCTTTTTCCTTCTGGGTGATTTTCATAGGGGAAGACATTGTTATGTCCTTTCCACCGTCATAGAATCGGAAAAGGAAGAGATGCTTCAGATCCTTGAAGGATTAGGATACGCATTTATCAGGGAGGCTGCAGAACCATTTATTGGCTACCCCCTTAAATACCCTGATGAACAGACTTGTGAGCAGGGCATCATCTTTTGGCAAATACCCTATCATAGAGTAGAAATAAGTCAGATATCGATGGGGAGACTCCTTTCCGTCAAATGGTATCAGCAATTGTGGTTTATATTTGGGGGGATAAACTACATTATTCCACTCAGGAGGATATCTACCGGATTGTCACGACCCGTACCCACTTTTCGGGATGCAAGTGCGTGAGCAAGCCAGCTACGTATCAAGCGGACTCCCACCTGACTTGGATACGTATAAGCTGTTAAGATCATGGTATCATGTCTAATAGGGTAATCTATAGTATATCTCAATCCACAAGAATATATAAGACAAGAATGAACAAGTATGGGTCGTGGTCTGCAGCCTACTAGCATATTGTCCGATTAGACTCCAAGAATAACTTGAGTTTATGAAACTAGGCTAACAAGCAGGATATATCATAAGAACACGAGAAGATAATAAAGCAATATCACTAGCAAAATACCTGAATCATGCAGATGTAATCGACTATCACATGCTCAGCTAACTAACTCCGTGCAATCAGCTACCTGAAGCGATCATCAGGTCCTCAGAGGACTAGCAAGATACATAAAACATGCCTAATAATATGACAGTAAATAACATATATGGAGGATAAGAACACTGCATGAAGAACATCTAAGGACGACGAGTCGTGTGGAAATGTAATACTAAACTTGGCTAACTATCAATCAGAACTCCTATAGCTTGTAGTACAATGCAAGATACTCCCAATCTATATTATTTTAATTGACGTACAAAGCGGGATACTCTCAGTCGAGGTTAGCCAATTCTAGTATCGATCTCCTCTCCTACAAGGTCAAGTAGACTCCTATAAATTGTAGTACAATGCAAGATACTCCCAATTTATAGTGTCGTAAGTCAAGTCAACCAATCAATCAATATATGCTATAGGTCATAGTATAATGCAAGATACTCCCAATATATAGTATGTCTCAACTGTAGTACAATGTAAGATACTCCCAGTCAAGAATGGTCAAGTCTAGAATAAGATATAGAAACTGACAACTCAATGACGAGACAAGGTAACACGAAAAGACCAATAATCAAGCAATGTCGAATATCATATACGTGCACGTAATCTAGAACAAGTAAAACAATCAAGGACAAACCAATCACAGTATAGAAATCATGTGAAAATATGAAAAGGAATACAATAAAGAAAGAAAAAAATAATGTAAATACTGTATATGTTCGGCAAGGTATACTTGCCTGAGGGTTGCACGGAGAACCAACAATATATCGCCAATCAACAAGTCAGAAAGTCCAAGTCTCACAACTGCCTCCAAAAGCTGTAATAGATGTTACCAACATTTCCAGATTAGTCAAATTAGCTAGGATAGCTTGTCCATAAGTCCAATTCTGGACACAGTAGTAAAACGGTAATTTCGGACCAAAACGATGTTCGTCGTTGGACCCGCTTTGCAAGGAAAAGCATGCCAGAGTCAATGGTCTCTAAAGTCATCAAACTATATGTCTATGAATTTGTTTTGATGATACAAATCCAACCGTATGTCCAAAGTTGGATTCCTGCGAGCCGTGCACAAAATCGTCCGTTGAATCGGATCGTTGAGCCCGCAAAACGGCGATCCGATCAACAGTCTCAGAATCGGACCAAACTTGCCATACAGGACCAAAAAAAATTATACGGTCCTGGTGGCACAAGTTTTGTCTCGATCTGACGAACGTGCACAAAGTAATTGGGAAATTTACAAAGAGGTCGATACGGTGAATTACGACGAATACGCATCAAATTCGTCGCGCACACGCAACCAATTTGAATTCCGTCAAAGGTCACACGTTCACGAAGCCGATACGCACCTTTTGATGCTTTTGGTTCGCGATCACGTCACCCGGGTTGGCGGGACGCACGTGTATTGAAGGTTTTCATGTTTTCGAAAAACAGTTTTTGATAGTTTTTTCTAAATTTCGAGAACTGATTTCTCCGTGCATGGTTGATGAAATACGAATCTACAAGATAGGTTCTCATCTCCTATATATTGTCTTCATTACTGTTCAGATAGATTTCTAATTTCTCTACGGGTTGGTAGGAATCTACCTTCCAAAACAAGAGTCTTGACCGTTGGGACTGTCACAGAGTTATGTAATTTTTCTCCAATTTTGACTGAATTTTTTGTCTCAACCAGATCGATCTAACCCAATCCAATTAGTAAGGTTTAAAGGTGGTTAGATAGGCTTCTAAACGAATCAGGGGTTTCATAATTTTGTCGAGTATGCGGGAAGAAATATGATTGATAAGTTGCTTACCTCAAGGCTCGAACAGAACCCGCTCTGTTCTGCTGCTGTTGCGGCTGTGCTTTGTCCGGCGGTGCTTTGTCGGGGCTGGTGGGGCGCGGTGGAGGTGGCGGAGTTCAATCCCAGTCTAGGGTTTTCATAAGAAAACTCTCTCGATATAATATGAGAAGGGGTCGGCTGGGCTGGGATTTGGGTTTAGTTTTTATTCCTTTTTCTTAATCTATTTTCTATATATATATATATATATATATATATATATATATATATATATATATATATATATATATATATATATATATATATATTTTATATATATATATATATATATATATATATATATATATATATATATATATACAATTTCACTTAATTATACCCAAAGGATTTAAACAAATCCTTGGCAACTATTTTTCATAACAAATAAAGCATTACTAATAATATCAATAAAATAATATATATTACTATACATAATACATATATGAGATAAATATATTTTACTAACTTTTCTAATAATAATGAAAACATATATACAATTATTAAATAGGCACCATAAATCTATATATACACATTTATATAGTTTAATACCCTAAACTGCACAAGGATAATGTAAAGGAAATAGTTATCATATTTCCAAGATTAAATATTCAATCAAAATAACTGAATATTGATATTATATATATATATAACAATTATTCTAGGAAAATATTTATTAGACACTTAAAACAAGGTAGAAGTATACACTCAAAGTATATCGTCATGGATGTCTTAGGACTCACTATAAGCCTACATGGGCTTGGGCTCGGTTCGGGCCCAGTCCGGACTAGTTTGGTATAACCGAATTTTCAAAAAGTCAAAATATTAATAAATAACTAATTAAATCATTTATAGTGATTAACTCGCAACTTGGCCTGGTTTTCTTAGTTAGAACACACTTATGGCTCGGCATTCCCCTACCATGGCTAAACACTAGTCAAAGCACGCTACTGCACTATCTGTGCCATGATTCCTAGTCGTCTTGTACTTCAAAACTCAACCATGGCCAAAGTCATCCACCATAATAATTAATTAAATAATTATTTATAAAATTTCTAAAAATTACCATTTAAATCAAATAAATAATAAAAAAGTATTTCAAAAAAAATTTCGGGAAGAGGAGTTACAAATCTACCCACCTTAAAAATAATTTCGTCCTCAAAATTCTAATTCATAACTATTCCTTAAAATTCAAAAGTCTACTTTTACCTTAATCTCCTTAAATTTTAAATCCTCAAAAATAGTTTATATCCTTCTCCTAGCCATTTTGTAACCAAGGAACCTCGAGGACTTCTACCCACCTTTGGTCACACTACTCCCTCGAAACACAGGTCACTAAAACCTTATAACCTTCTAACAAGTTGCTAACAATTCTACCAACAGATATCTAGGACATATGGCATATATAATCTCTTATATCTATAAATAATCAAAACTCAATAATCAAGCAATATTATACTATAACTTAAGAATTTCTGATGAATTCTAGACAGCACGATCATTCGTCACCCCGGAATAGGAAGGGACGAGAATCAATGGTATAAGAAGGCAAGAGAGAATAATCGAGAACGAATACGAAGTTTCAAAGACGGTAGAGAAATTTCTAAGAGAATTTTCAAGGCAGAGTGGATTGAGATTTCTAAGGGTTTAGTCATATTCGTAGGCTCGTATCAGTACAGTTACGTAACCGATACGATATGCTCTGACCTGTATGGGCCACCACAAAACGGATCCTCAGCTTCTGACGCTCCTCATGTTTGTCTTTGGCATCTACACGAGTGCGTGGATCCCTCACAAGTTCAAATAACTCCTCCGTCGAGACGGGAGTAGATAATCGAGGCAAAGTATTATGATCGGTTCCCGAATGCACCTGCTGGGTGGTACATTTGACTCCCCGTTGGACCCTGGGTCGGGACTGGGGGATATCGGAGCCCTTGCTAAAAGTTGGGCAGCCAAGCTCGTCATGATGTCGAGTACTGCCTGAGTCATGGCCTGCATGAAGGTGGTGAAAGTTTTAAAACCCGTCTCCAGGGTATCCATGCGATGTACGAGATCCGGAGCTGAAGCTTCCTCCTTTTCTTTATTTCCATCGCCTATCATGTAAACTGTAACACCCCAGTCATAAAATATGTAGGACTAGGAGATCGTATGCATGCCAGCTATGTATCGAAAGGACTCCAGCCCAGTTCGAATATGTATAAGTTGTTTGGTTGTTCTAAATCAACTATATCTCAGTCCACTAAATAATGATAAAAATAACGAATCAAATACACTAAGGTTGTTCAGACCGTAATACACTGATTCTAGAATAGATAAATGTATTAGAGTGGATCTCCAATAATATATTTACCATGAAGAAGCTAGAAGAAAATGAAGCTTGCAAATGTATAGGCTATAATAACAGCGAGAATCAACTATAGTACAAAATATATGTAAATAAGGAAAAGAAGAATAACAATATCGACTAACTATACTTGAAGGCTTCGTGTAGCAACCATCATCCATCAATGTATCATACCTTCATCTAATATCTTGAGAGATCACCAGGTCCTCAGGCGACTAGCAAGACACATAATATACATTCCTACTTTGACAGTAATAACATACAATGAAGGATAGAAAAATGGTACAATAAAGTAGAGACTAAATTTAAAGGAAGCACGGTACTAGAAATAAAATATAAAACAAATGACATGCCTCGAGAATCGTGCTAATAAACGCTACCAAAAGTAAATTAAGGTAAACCGAGGCCCGGTGTTTGCAAATGGACCTATAGATTGCAACCTGGTGGTTGCTAACAATCTATAGTAAGTGTCTTTCGCAACCGGTGGTTGCTAACGATTAAGAGTGGTCAAGTATAGTCACGTCTATAACAAGGTCCTCGCCTAAAACTATGAGTCAATTAAGTCAAGTCAAACATGTAAAGTCCAAGTTGCAAGTCCAGGATAAATATGTCAAGAAAATATGGCATAGGCACAACAATACTAACACTAGATATGAATAAGATAAGAAAATAGGACAAGTAACATGGAAAAAAAGAGTAACAATCGACATGCACGTAAAACTAGAAAATAACCATGACATGGAGCAGAAGAAATATGTAACCAAGTAAGACATAAAAGAATAGCAATATAGAAGAGCATGTAAATACTGTAAAGTTTGGCAAAATGTACTTGCTTGCTTCCCATGCTAAGGTCGAGGATCCAGTCCCAACTATAGCCTATATAATTCATTAAGTTTATTATTATTATTATTATTATTATTATTATTAATATATTTATATATATATATATTATATATATATATTATTATTAATATATATATATATATATATATTACTATAAAAACAAATATATATATATTACTATAAAAAAAAATTATATATATATATTACTATTAATGCTATCTAGGTGTATATATATAATATACACATTTATTATAAAGGTAGACAATTAATTACTAGTGGTTTGTATACTACTTACTATAGAGTAAATAAGATTTATGTGAATTAAAGGTAGTATCACTACAAGAAATATGATCATTTACGGTGCACAATTTACGGCACGCATTGTCTGTGTGCCGTAATTGACACTCTTTTACAGCGTGCAATTCTACGCGCCATAAAAGAGTCAATTTTTGTGTTATTTATGCGTGTTTTACACGCATGCCGTAATTGCAAACTCATTTACGGCACACATTTTCCTGTGCCGTAAATGATAACTTAATTCACTACAAAAATTTGTCATATTTGCGACGTTCTAAAACGTCGCTAATCTCGGCCTAAACGTCGCTAATCTAAATTAGCGGCATTTTGGAAACGACGAAAAAAAGCGTGTCGCTAATCGAGAAAACGTCGCAAAACGTCTCTATGGCGACATCAGTTAGCGACGTTGATAACGTCGCTAATTAGCGACGTTATTTACGATGTTCTCACGTGGACGCTAATTAGCGACGCAATTGGCGACGTTATTGTGTGGTCGCCGTTTAGCGACACTTTTGTGACATTTTGGCGACGACATGCTGGCACCAGATTTGGTGCCACGTATTGCCACGTCAGCAATTTAGCGACGCTTTTAGCAAAATTAGTTAACGTCGCTAAAATTTAGCGACGCTTATTAACGTCGCTAAAATCGTCGCTAGGTTTAAAAAATATAAAAAAACAGAATCCATAATGCAAATGGAGCTGGTGCTTGAGCCAAAATATAGAATCCAAAATATAAAATACAGAATCCAATCCCTGGGTTTGTCGACCCCCTCGGTGGAACACTCAACACCGGCACGCACAATACATTCCAGAATATACAAAAAATATAAAAAAAATAATATTCTCAACGAACAAAGTCAATATATAGTATCCTCAACGAACAAATACAATATCCTCAAATACGTACAAAGTCAATATCCTCAACGAATAAAGTGAATATCCCCAAATACGTACAAAGTAAAAAAAATAGTACAGTCCAAAAATGCAAAAATGAAACTACTGATCTCCTGGAGCTGGAGCTGGACCCGGTGCTGGAGCCGGAGCTGGAGGAGGAGCGCCACCAGATGACTGTCGTCGTAACGCCAGGATCGTCTGATACTCCTCCGGTAATAACAGGTGGACGAGCATGTCCTTTCGTGCATCGTCGAATGTAGACGATGCTCCCGGCGTACCAGCAGACGGTCGTTCCGTAGCCATCTTCTGGAACTGCTGCATCTGCTCGACCAACCGCTGTATAGTACGGGTCATCTGTCGCAGCGCCTCAGTAGTCTCTTTCATCCTCTCAAAGCGTGAGATGAGCGCAAAATCGTCTGTATGCGGTGTCACCATCCTCTGCAGCATCTCGTCATGCAGAGCTGCAATCTGCGCATCGACACTCTGCTGGTGGCGGAGCGACTCCTCATTCTGTGCGGGGCCGGGCACACTAGTGGCGGTCGTAGAGGCCTGTGATGCAATAAAGGCACCATAGGAGCCCGTACCATAGTAAGTACCCCTATGCATGCTACCAACGGCCCTCATCCACAGCTCGTCATCTGACTGAGTTGCGGAGGCCGGGGGCTGCTGGAAAGTGCTAGCACCAGCTCCCTCTGACCGTGTCGGCCCGGCCTCCCTAAGCCTCAAAAACTCGGCCTAGAAATAACATCTATATGAATTCTCACGTGGTCGCTAAAAATTAATATTAATGAACTAGCATTAAGTAAAACTTCAAAAAGCTCGGCCTAGAAATAACATCTATATGAATTTTCTACGTAACTAAAAATTAATATTAATGAACTAGCATTAAGTAAAACTTACGTAGGCGTCCCAGGCCTTGTCGTCTATGAACCGCTCCCTCTTCGTGTGCGTGGCGATGAACAAGGTCACCATGTTTGAGTCTTCTCCCGATTTAACCTGTTACGAAATTATTATATGATTTGTCAGTTAAGTTGAAAAGAAATATATTACTATAAAGTATTAATTATGGGTATACAGCGAGATATGTACCATATGAGTGAAGAAATCCATGATGGATCGTGACCCACCACACCACTGCGACCCCGCTTGTCACGCTCTTTTGTACTTTGCGGACTTCTCCTTGTAGGTTTTCTCCTCGAATCTCCTCTTCATTGCCGTCCAGTCGACGACAGAGATCCAGCCCTGAATAGGCTCTTCCCGGTGTTCGTGATCCTTTTGGTCGAGGATCGCGTCCCTAATGAGCTTGTTGGCAACGCTGGAAAAAATAGACTCGACAGCAACGGCACGGTGGGGAGGAAAGAAGTAAGTCCACTGAAAAAATCATAGAAGTACGTAAGTTATAACATAACATACTAAATGTTAAAAGGAAATAAACTTTTACGTACCGAGAAGTGCTCAAACCAGAAGGCCTTCTTGTCGGCCGGGACATCCCTCCAGTTGATCCAGGGCCCCCCGTAGTTCTGTCGCAGGAATATCTCCAGCGACCGGTGTACAGAGGAGGGATAATAGCTGTAAAATAGAAATTAAAATTTATTAAACAAGTTTATAACAAATTTAAACAAATTAAATGTAATGATATTTTTACTTACCGCATGGTCCGAGTACAGGTCCAAATCTTCAACCTCAGATCCCCTCCGGACGATACGGAGGATCTGTCTCAAATGGGAGCTGCAGCCTGCCCCTGCCCCTCCTGCCCATACCCCTGCCCCTGTCCGCAGCCTGCCCCTCGGCCTCGGCCTCGCCCTCGCCCTCGGACTCAGCGTGGGCCTCGCCATCGCCCTCGTCCTCGACGTGGGCCTCGTCCTGCTCCTTAGTAGTAGGGTCAGCCTCTGGAATACTCGATGGTACTGGTTGTGTAGAAGAAGAAGGCCCTAGCCTGGAACTACTAGAGCCGGGTATGGAGACACTGCCGGCGACTAGACCGCTAGTGTATACTGGAGTGCGGGAGGATGACGAGTCGGTAGGAGGAGTGGTAGATGGAGACTGTCGGTCTCGTCGACTCCCACCAGCACCGGAACCAAAGGATCCACGTCG
This sequence comes from Iris pallida, assembly GCA_029216955.1. NCBI lineage: Eukaryota > Viridiplantae > Streptophyta > Magnoliopsida > Asparagales > Iridaceae > Iris > Iris pallida. The sequence goes on from JANAVB010029216.1 coordinate 8,540,875, forward strand.
AGCCATATCTGAAAAAATATAGAAGTAAGCCATACTACATCTAAAAAAACAAAAGTAAACCTTACTACATCTGAAAAATAACAAAAGTAAACCATATTACATCTGAAAATTAAACATATTCAATCCTCTTCTGAATATTCATCTTGTTCCGAGTCCTCTTCCTCTTCCTCTTCCTCTTCACTTTTATCAACTTCCTCTTCCTCTTCTGATACTTCTACCTCTTCCAATTGATGAAACATGTCATGAGCAACTTCCGTTGAGTCCACATCGACAGTATTTGTAATAAGAGGTAGTTCGTCTTCTTGATAAACTATCTCGTCGGCATCGAAGGTATTCCGAGCTTTAGTCTTACAGACTGCCCACCAATCTGATCTTCCGGCTCCTCATTTTGGATAGCTGGTAAAGTAAACTAGCTGAGCCTGGCTTGCTAGAACAAACGGCTCATAAGCTTGATATCGACGGCGATAATTTATGTCAACAAGACCATGTTTGTCAACTCTCCAAACCTCGACCTTGGATCGGATCGAACCAGTCACATCTGAACAAGACGATATTACAAGGTTCTATAGCATAATTGTATGTCAGTTCCACAATCTCCCGTAAGACGTCGAAGAAGTCATTTTCTGGGTCGACGTCTTTGTGGTTTGAAGATTTTATGCACAAACAACTATTCTTCGTAGAATCCAAATCCAAGAAGTCGTCTCTTATTCGAGCATTTGTTGACTTGAACCTGAAGCCATTTACGCAGTAACTTGGCCAGGTCTTTACTTGATAAATTGGTCCCTTGGCTAGAGTTTTAATATACTCATTCTCAAGGATTGCCTCCGGACGATCAACCTAAATACCAAATAAACGATGCTAACTTAATTATTCTGTGCAAGTATATACGTATAGAAAAAGTAAATTATGAAGATATCCGTACATATGCTCTCAACCAAAAAGGAAAATGAAGTCTCATTTGCTGTTCTACTTCCTCCTCGGTTGCGTACGGATTGTTGGACGTTACCTCATCCTTAAATATGCTGAAAAGCAACGAAGCATAGGTACATTAGTTATATTGAGAAGCAACGAAGCACGCGAAATAATTTTACTTACCCCTCCAGCTTGTCCACTTCTTCCTTATTGCAGTTGAGCAATACATATAACATTGCAACGCTAACCTCGTCGTCATTTAGATATCTTTTTTTTTTATTTTACTAGATGGTTTTCCGTAGGCAGTAAATACTTTCAGCTTTGCCTCAATACCAACTTCATAGCCGTCGTCATTTCTGGAAGCTCTTGTTCTGTTTGTAGCAATATGAGGCTGAAAATACATGGAACAGAAGTTTAAAATCTCCTCAAGGACATATGCTTCACAAATAGAACCCTCCACCTGTGCCTTATTTTTCACCTTCCTCTTGAGGTGGTTCAACTGTCGCTCGAACGGGTACATCCAACGATAACCGACAGGTCCAGCAACAAGATCCTCATGGATAAGATGAATTGACAAATGCTCCATTGAGTCGAAGAATGCAGAAGGAAAAACTCTCTCAAGTTTGTAAAGTGTTACCACAATGTCCTTCGCTTGCTTCTTTAAACGATCGACGAGCAACTTGCAAGAACAAATATCTCTGAAGAATATGCTAAGCTCCGTTAATGGATCCCAGACTACCGGCGGTAATAATTCCCGCAATGCAACAGGAATTAACCTCTCCATGAATACGTGACAATCGTGGCTCTTCATTCCGGTCAGTTTATACTCCTTTATGTCGACACATCTTCTTAGATTGAAGACGTATTCATCTGGAAATTTCAAGTCCTGGATCCATCTACAAAGTCTCACTTTGTTCTCCTTGTCCAGCGAGTAGATTGCCTTAGGCCGTAAAAGCTTTCCCTTCCTATTGTCTATCATGTGCAATGTAGGACGTCTGCATATTTCGGCTAAGTCCAATCTAGCCTTCTGATTGTCTTTTGTCTTTCCCTTGACGTCCATTACAGTATTAATTATGTTATCAAACACATTCTTCTCGATATGCATGACGTCAAGGTTATGTCTAATCAGATTTGTGCTCCAATATGGCAGATCCCAGAATATACTCCTTTTGGTCCAGTTATGATCTTCGCTAAATCTCTCGCAACGGCTGCTCGTTGTAGGATCTTCAATAGCACTTAGAATTTTTTTTACTTGCTCCCATGTGTCCTCTCCGGACCACATTGGCGGTAGATCGTCCTTCTCCATAGCTCCGGTACGGAAAGCAGTTCTGTTCCTACGGTACGGATGGTCTTTCGGCAAGAACTGCCGGTGACAATCAAAGAAGCATGGCTTTCCTCCGTGTCTCAAATGAAAAGCCTTAGTGCGGTCCATGCAATACGGACATGAAAGCCGACCATGAGTGCTCCATCCAGATAACATTCCATAAGCCAAAAAGTCGTTGATTGTCCACATTAGTGCTGTCCGTATCTGAAAATTCTATTTTTTTGAAGCATCATACGTGTACGCCCCTGTTTCCCATAGCTGCTTTAGCTCATCTATCAACGGCTGTAAGTACACGTCGATGTTCCTCTTCGGGTTGTTCGGACCGGGGATGATAATAGTTAAGAACATATAAGGTGTCTTCATGCACATCCAAGGCGGTAGGTTGTACGGAGTGAGGATTACCGGCCAGCATGAATATTGGGAGCCTGAAAGACCAAATGGGGTGAAACCATCAGAGCAGAGGCCCAACCTTACATTACGTGCATCAGAAGCGAAATTAGGATATGCTCGATCGAAGTGCTTACACGCTTCTCCATCAGATGGGTGATCCAACACTCCTTCGGTCTGTTGTCGCTTGTGCCAACTCATATTTTCGGCAGTCTCTTTCACCATGAACAACCTCTGCAACCGCGGCGTCAACGGCAAGTAGCGCATTGAAGAAGTAGGTCTTCTAGACTTGCCTGCAGTAGTTGGCTTGTAGCGATCAGCACCACAGAATCCACAAACTTTTGCATCCTTGTGATCTTTGTAGTAAAGCATGCATCCATTCTCACAGCAATTAATCTTGTCGTATCCCATCCAGAGGGATCTCACCATCCTCTTAGAGCGGTAGAACTCTTTCGGTAACTTGGCACCCTCCGGCAAGATATCGGTAATCAACTCGAGTACTCTATTGTAGCATTCTTACGACATGTTAAAGTCAGACTTTATGCTCAAGAGCCGAGTGATCACCTCTAATGGTGAATGATCCTCACAGCCAGGGTACAAAGGAGTTCTTGCATTCTCCACCAACTCCATGAACTTCGCGGCATCAGCATTCGGTGCCTTCTCAGCTGCGTCACGATTGTATGGATCGAAACTAGGCCCCGCAACGTCGAAGACCATGTTCACGTACTCGTTGTCGACACCAGTTCGGTTGTGGACATTCATATTAGGCTCCACATAAGACTCAACATAAGGCTCCACATAAGGCTCCACATAAGGCTCCGCTTGGAATGCTAAAGGTACAAGCTCTCCGTGTGCGGTCCATTGGTAGTAATTCGAAACCCTTTGTGTATAAGTGATACGTCACATCCAATTCTGGTTGAAACTTCATGTTTCGACATTTTGCACACGGGCACTTAATGTCCATGTCATCCATGGATTGAGGAAACGCCTTCACGAATTGGAGGAATTGTTCTACTCCGGCGATGTATTCATCTCGCATACCGTACCTGTCATCTCGAATGCGGTTGTACGTCCACGAACGGTCTAGCAGATACATGGATATAGCCATTTCTAAATATCTGCAAATATGAATAAACTTTAAAACTAAAACGAATATACTACATACTACATACATACATATATACTGCGAGCCCCCTAGGGGCTCCACCCCGAGCAGCAGACCCCCCAACCCTACGAGCAGCAAGAAGGTCCTAACCCGACGTACGGCCGTGACTCGGACCATTCCTATGAGTATCGGGATCAAGGAAAATAGACGACGGCATTAACTAACCAACAAAACTACGTGTTACAAATATCGGCACTATCGGTATGTGGTTTCGAATCGGAGTATCAGATTTTTCGGTGTCAGAAAACAAATAATTATTACTAAATTATCAGATTTTTCGGCACTATCGGTGCCTCTGACCCAGCCCCCCCCCCCCCCCCGCACCCCTCCCCCCCACACCACACCTAACCCTAACCCGAACCCTATCCCTAACCCCTCCCCCATCAGCCCCCCCTCCTCTCCCCAGCCCCCCTCATCCCCCTGCTCCCCTTCCCCCACCAACCACCCCTAACCTTAACCCGAACCCTTATCATAACCCTCCCCTCCCCCCAACCCCCCATCCCCTCGCCATCACCCCCCAGCCGCCCTCACCCCCACGCTCCTCTCCCCCCCACACACCTACCCCTAACCCGAACCCAAACCTCCCCTCCCTCCAGCCCCCCCTCCTCACCCCTAGCCGCCCTTACCCCCTGCCACACCCCCCAGCCACCCCCCAACCATTCCTCACCCCCAACCACCCGCACCCCCTGTCCCTCCCCTCGAGCCACCAGCACCCCCCAACCACCAACAACCAAAATAGAGAGAGAGAGAGAGAGAGAGAGAGAGAGAGAGAGAGGGAGTCACGTACCGGAGGAGAGTCGCCGGAGAGAGTGAGAGCGCTGGAGAGAGTGAGAGTGAGAGCGCCGGAGGGAGAGAGGAAGAGAGTAAAATGGATGGGGGGAAATGAATCGGGGGGGGGGGTGAATTTAATTTTATTAGAATTTAGCGACGTTCATACTAACGTCGCTAAATTAGTCGCTATTAGCGACGTCATAGCGACGTTTTGCGATGACTAGCTCATGTAACTAATATATGTCATTGTCACGTCGCTATTTTCGTCGCTAGTAGCGACTGTTAGCGACGTTTCAATTATATGTCCCTTATGTCCACAATTTAGCGACGTTTTGCCAACGTCGCTAAATTTACGTCGCTAATTGAGCATATTTTAGTAGTGATTATGGCATTCGTTTTTGCATGCCATGAATGTTAACTTATTTATGGCATACGTTCTGTTGCGACGTGAACAATAATTCAATTACGGCGTTCCGGCGCACGCCGTAAATGTTGTTTTATTTACGGCATGCGTTTTGCGCGTCGTCATTGATAACTTATTTACAACATCCATTTTAGAATGATGTTAAGATTAAAATTAAGAATTAATAATTACTTATTTTGGCACAATATTAAAATTAAGAATAACTTATTTACGACATCTATTTTTTCTATTTTGGCAGGATGTTAAGATTAATAATAACTTATTTAATCTATATATTTAATTTTTAATTTTATTATTAATATTAATATTTAAATTAACATCAAAATTAACACTAAATTTAAATTTATCAATCCATATTTTAAAAATAAGAAAATCATTAGATATGTATTATTTTTTAATATAGCGATAAGTTTTTTTTAAAAAAATTAATGTGAGACTTAAATTTTGAAACAAATATAAAAGGGTAATTAAGAAAAACAAAAAATAGAATAGTTCGTAAATTTAATTTAAATTTAATTTCAAACATGAATTTTAATAATAATATTAATATTGACCAGACGAAAATGAGACCTGAATGTTTTTAATAGGGGTAAAGGGCAACCAAAATTCGCTCCGGCTAAGACAATCCTAGATCCTGGATCGATCCTGGATAGGATCAGAAGAAATGGTAAATACTGGATCCATTGGTTGAGAACTGCTTGGAATATAGTACAGAATGCAAGATCGATCAAGAATGATAGAAGCAATGCCAGCACTATCAAATTTTTCAGGAACCATCAGTTTGTCAAAGCATTCCTTTTTCGATTAGTAGCTTTTGCACGAAAATATTTAGGGTTATTTTTTAATAGGGCCTCATATATATATATATATATATATATATATATATATATATATATATATATATATATATATATATATATATATATATATATATATAGGAAGAGGATCAAAGGCCCCGCCCGCGGAGCCCCGTCGAAGCCCCGCCCCCCCCCCCCTGCACCATCGGATCGCGCGGGGCCCACGTGGGGCCCGCCCCCGCCCGCGCGATCCAACGGCTAAGGGGGAGCGGGGCTTCGGCGGGGCTCCGCGGGCGGGGCTCCCGATCCGCTCCCATATATATATATATATATATATATATATATATATATATATATATATATATATATATATATATATATATATATATAGAGGGTTTATAATGTTAAATGTTAATATTATTTTTTATATTAATATTAGTGAGAATGATGCAAAATATTGATGATAACGACGTTTTATATTTAAATGTTGCTAACCTCTTTCTTTTTTTCAATGATTCACGATAAATGTCGCAAAATCGATATTTAATAATGTTTTGTCTATATAAAGGTCAAATCAATGTTATAAGTTAGAAAAAATAATTTATACAAGTAATTAATTAGTTGTGTTTTGATCCTCAAAATTTTCTTTTGATTTTTGCTCTAAGAATATATATATATATATATATATATATATATATATATATATATATATAGAGGGTTTATAATGTTAAATGTTAATATTATTTTTTATATTAATATTAGTGAGAATGATGCAAAATATTGATGATAACGACGTTTTATATTTAAATGTTGCTAACCTCTTTCTTTTTTTCAATGATTCACGATAAATGTCGCAAAATCGATATTTAATAATGTTTTTGTCTATATAAAGATCAAATCAATGTTATAAGTTAGAAAAAATAATTTATACAAGTAATTAATTAGTTGTGTTTTGATCCTCAAAATTTTCTTTTGATTTTTGCTCTAAAAGTCCGCCTATTTCTTATAACCTACTCCTAAACTCCCGCCAGCTTCATTTTTTGGCCATATATTCCCCCCAAACCAAAAAACCCTAAGGAAGACCAAAAAAAACCCTCGCATAGGAAGAGGCATAAGGAAGAGGGGGGCGGAGGAGGGGAAAAAAACCCTATCAAGGAAGAGGAACTACAGAGAAGGTGAAGGTTTTCTCAACTATTGATGATCTCTCTTTGTATCTAATCAATATTTTTAGATATAAGTTGTGCATCTCTCTCTCTCTCTCTCTCTTGTTATTTCTTATTTTCATCAAATCTATATACTAATTAGGAGTGGATGATCTGAGTTCTTGGTCGATTTGAGCGACTAATTTTTCTGGTCCCCGACATTGGTGAAGCCTTCGCTTGTTCTTTATAGTTATTCTCAAATTGGCACACAATTTGGCATGGACGGTCGAATTCTTAGTCGAGTTGGGGTCGCTGCACATCCTTGATTTATTTTTTCTGTTGTCCCCCACGTTCTCTAGCGTGAAAATGATGGTCTCAAATCTGCGCACGATTTTTTTTCCTGTTAGAGTCGAGTTTCTTTGCTTCCTTTAGGCACTATTGTCCCGAGGGTTCTCGCATCTTGGCACCATTGTCCCGAGGGTTTATCATCTACTGAAAAGAATTTGCTAAAACACCCTATTCCAAATGGTGTCATCCTACAATATTATTAGATGATTTTTGTTAAAATTGTTATTGTGTGTTTTTCATCTACTAAAAAGGATTTGCTATGTTTACTGTTGCTCTAAAGCTTCGCATTCTGGAAATAGTAGCACCAGTACACATGAAATGTCATTTAACACGTACTGGCCTTTAGCATGTAAGTACTATTAAACATGTTCTAGCATGTTATGTGGGAAGCATCTTTACATGTAAAGTATCATTAACATGTAATGTCCACGAAGTAATATATACATTGGATATTGCTATAATTCCTTGACACCTCATGTTTTATTTGGCACGTTACAAAACCAGCAAGTATTGGAATTAGGAGACGATTATATGCACGAGGTTGATGCTCACGGTAGCTTATTTGGTGGATCTGCACTACCTAGCAACGACATCAGCCAACGATACCAGGCATTAGTTTTCTGAAGTTGCTTAGCATCCCACTTGAATAAAGAATTTGTTGTAAAAATGGGATAAATGTTGCAAAAGTTATTTCCTCTTTCTCTCCAATTTAGGGTCAATTCAGGGTCATAAAGTCGCAACCAAAAGCTACTAGTATTGTCTGGATATTTCTACATTCACCTTAACATTGTTTATAATTTGGTTTTAGCCCTTTTTTCTCTGTACAATCAGTGGACATCTTTTTGCATAATCCCTGAAATCTCTAAGTAATACAAGCTCAATGTGGTGGTGGTATGACACATCTGCAGTTTTTAAGTTGTAGCTTCATTGTACCTAGCTGTCATTTCATCTATGTTTTAACAATTTTCTTCATGCTTGTTCCAAGTTCTAATGTGCAGGATACAATTATACACATCTTTGTTTAATTATGTTCAGTTACCTGCACGTTTTAATTAGTTTATGGGGTCATTTGACCAACGTTATTCTCTTAAGCTATCACAAAAGTTCCATTTAAAACCCTACCTAAGCTGCTCAAGTTGGACACTGAGCGCTAACCACAAGTAAGCAGGGGGTTTCACAGTTGCTCCCCACATCGTGTAGTTAAATGTGAACGTGTAGTTTATTGTACCATCTCAAAGATTGAGTACATATTTGTTTTTCATTTTATATCAAAACTGAGTGAACATGTAGTTTTAAGGCCAATCCAAACTTTGTTTAATGAATATGTTGAACAATATGGTGAGAATGTCGAAAAAATCAAAAGTAGGATTCACGCCGAAGTGGTTTTCTTACTAAAGTGTATTTTTTTTTCTTTTGGTTACAGTGACTATATTGAAGACTTCAAGTAGGTGATCAAGTGAAATCTGGAACAGTAGCGGATATCTTTTTTTACTTTGTAAGAATAATTTAGTTCTCCATATCCTTTGTATATACTATAAATAATTTAGTTCTTCATATCCTTCATATACACTACTTTTGTCATATTAAATATATTGTTAATTTTTTATATTGAATAATATATTTGTAGAATTTCTGTATTAAAGGTAATAAGGAGGATCTCCAAGGAAAATAGAAACATCATGGATAAAAGTTGGCTACACCTTTCAAGGTTACTTTTAAATCTCTAAACTATATAATCTGATAAATATACTGTGTGTCGTTTCTTTGTAAAATAATGAATTTTTTTCCAGGTGCTTATCGTGTTTTTTCTTTCTTTCTTTAGAACTTGTAAAGCCTATCATGATGGTGCAAGGAGATTTGTGGATATGATTAAAGCAAGTATGGTGGATCTACAAAAGACTTAATGTCCTTGTAGCCATTGTATGAACCTACAATACCAAAATTTTGATACTATATATGGTCACTTGATCATAAATGGTATGCATCCTCGTTACACTACATGGGTCTTTCATGGAGAAAAGCCAAAAACATTAGAAGATGGAAATATAGAGTTCCCAGAGACCTATAACATGTACAAAGATGCACTTGTTGACAACGATGATGTTATGGAACCTACAGATGAAATAGAGCCCGATTTAAAAGATTTAGTTGAGGAGGCAGAACTTCCTTTATATTCGGGTTGTACTATCACAAAGATGTCTGCAACGGTTATGTTATACATGTATAAATCTAGGTATAGCCTATCTGATACTGGTTTTGATGAACTTCTTAACATCATTCGAGATATTCTACCAAACGATAACATACTTTCAAGTTCATTATACTCCATGAAAAAGTTTCTAAAGGCATTTGATTTGGGGTATGAGAAAATACATGCTTGTGTGAATGACTGTTGTTTATTTAGAAAATTTTTGGAACATATGGAGATGTGTCCAAAATGTGGTGAATCACGATGGAAGGTTAATAAGCGAACTAAAAAGGTTCATAAAGGAATTCCTGTAAAGGTCTTCATATATTTTCCAATCATACCTCGATTTAGAAGAATGTTTAAATCATCTGAAAAAGCAGAGAAACTAACATGGCATTACAATAACACAAGTCAGGACGGCATGATGCGCCATCCAGTTGACTCGTTTGCATGGAAGAAGATTGATAGTAAATTTCCGACTTTTGCATCGGATCCTCGTAATCTCAGGCTCAGTTTTTCATCCGACGAATTTAATCCCTTTGGTGATCTAAGTTCCAGATATCATTGTTGGCCAGTTATTTTGGATACCTATAATCTTGTAATGACCCGTTCTGCCCTAGCGGAACGCCGATTCAAACGGCAAGTGCAACGACTCGAACGAGCCGTCGACCCGAAGAGTTGGCATCGACCTGATAAAGAATCGATGCAAGGCTTACATTGGCCCGTCAAGAGGAATCCAGACTTAGACTTTCAAAGGCGCGCTCGGAGTATCGCTCGGCCGATACGAACATCACTAAGGTGGGTGGCTCCGATGAACCCGTCTTTGCTTAGCCTAGACACATAACAATACGGACACTATTGCTAGAATTGCTAGGCGATAATACCGCGCATGCTAATAAATGACTCAACGCATCTAGCTAAGGGAATAATCCCATCTTGTATGCTTGTATAGAATATAAAAAAGAACATGGAAAATGTGAGATCGCTCGTACCGCGCTCCACGCTCGTGCTAAGGCACGGGCTTACATTTCGAGTTCCTTATGCGTTCAACAATGAAACAATGAATGGATTACAACAATGAAACGGGAAGACTATCAACATAGTCGTTCCGAGTAGAGTATAGCAACATTGAAAGATTATAGGACCGATGGGTCGCCAAGGCGACTCCCACACGGGGAGTTGCATAACGTGTGAATGAAAGAATGAATGGATAAATGAATGATTGAACCAACGAATGAAAAAATGAATACGTGAATGAATCAACGAACGAACGGACAAGTGAAAAGAAAGAATAAATAAAAGATAAGGAAGAAAGGAATGGTTAGCGACAGGTATGACGGACACGTGCAACGGAGCTCGCTACCCGCGCTCCACGGACGCCAACCTGGTCGATAACGTATTATGGCTAAGGGTTAGCCTACGGCTCGGAAACAGTCATTAAGTTAAAAAGGACAAATAATACGAAATGGTCGTGGACAATCCCCTCGTATACGGGAGGTGGAAGATATAAGGGATTTCTACGGCATGATCAAAGGGAGGATCGTGGCCGGCCTAGGCAGAAATCAAAGGGGGCTTACGGGTTGCCTGGGTGGGGCTTGGCCATCCGGGGGATGTAAGTGCAGGGTATTTCAAGACACTATCAACGTGTACCAGCCGTATGCTCTGAATAGTTGCAAAATACCAAGGAAAAAAGGGTCCAAAATGGCTTGTGATGCCAGCGACCGGTGCATATAGAGTTAAGTGGGCTTTGATGGTGGCAATCCACGTGCAAGTCCTTGCATTGAACAAAGTGGTCTAAGTTAACTAAATGAAGTGCCTTCTGAACAGGCTTGAAATATAACACACCAAATAATAAAGAGTACTTCGTGAAATTGAGTTAGGAAATACGCCTACGACGCGCTAGGCCAGAGGCAGGGACACGCCCTTGACATTGAATGCTTACGTAAATTACGATAAGTTATTACATATGAATTATTGACTAACTTGGTTTACTTTGGACAGGAAAGGCCGGACGGTAAGTATGGGCAAGTCGTGCATGAAATTCTATGCGACACTTGTATTCGGCAACACGAGATAGGCTATAAAATATGCCATGTAAATGATCCTAAGGTAAGATTAGAAAGACAATGAATGATAGACGGTGCACAAAAGTAAAAAGAATGTGTTTGGTAATAATAGCATTGTGGGCGAGCTAGCCTCTCCACCAGTGCATAATAATGTACTGATAACCCCACAGTCTGCTTGCAGGATGCTGGAGACACCAGCGGGTGCGGAGCTTCCATCGAACGTGTTAAGGCGCGTAGCCAACTCTGGGGCCTTGGAACGTTACAAGAATCTGAAGCACCCTATACAGGACATAATGTATCGAAACATCGCCATGAATCATCCCATCTTGTAAGCCACTTGGCATGCCTTTTATGTTTCAGGGAGAGAGAGCTTGAGCGATTTGTAATATCGGCCTAGCGCCGCTTGTAAACTTCTTGAAAATCAATAAAGAGTTTGAATTTGCTTCAATTTGTGTTCATTTACTTTCCGCTACAAATGAGGACACTCTGTGCGACTCTGTGGCCTAGCTCAAATCGGCCATTTCTAGACTTAGCCTTGCACGGGCGCAACCTAAGCCCGTGTGGCATCACGCCTTAGCGAGGACGATCGCTCCTGCGGGAGCGGGGCATGACAGATTGGTATCAGAGCACGGCTTTACGTTCTTGGACTTTATTTCGATTTTCTCCATTTTGAAAGCTCGTTGGAAACAAAAGAAGTGTACGCTCTCTCTCGTTGTGCCTTGGGATGTTCCATACAATAAGTCTAATATTTTCAAAAGCTCGTACAAGTACTCGGTTGAACGGGATCGATAGGTAAAGGCTTTTGTGCCAAACCACGACGGACTTAAGTCAGAAGAAAACCAAAATGCTAAAAGTTAGCAAACGCAAGGCGTGCTTGAATAACCTTACGCTGACAATAGCGAACGTGTACGCGAGACCGAAGTATAGTTCGAACGGGATGGTTATGCACGCAGCCTTTTGGCTAAGTTGTGCCGAGTATCGCGCACCTAGACCTTCTGGTGCGAACGAGTTCACGAGCGAGATCGACTATATCTCGGACGAGAGCAAGTGAGACTTAGAACGTACGTTGATGGAGACGTTACTTGACCAAACGCTAAAAGCGAGCACGAGAGATGGTTGTTAGACTTTGAGGAATGGGCGAACGCGCGATTGAACACATCGATTGGGAATCGAATAATCTTTTGAGGATTTGTAAGAATGACTTGACTCCGAGTGGTGTATGTGATAGGTTCGAAGAAAAATAAGAGCGAGTGTCGTTGACTAGCCGAGTGGCTCGAACCCTGAGTGGTGTATAGACGTTATAGAAATTGTTCGAGCGAGACTAAAGGATTTGCGGATAAAACGAGTATGTCGGCAAGCGATGATATCGCGCAAAGCCTTAGAACGAGTAACGCTTAGTTGGTTTTGACTTTGATAGTCTCAAATGAGATATCATTTGAACGAATTAAGAATGCGTAGTGCGAATTATGAAACGATTGAATAGAGAGTCAGAACGATAAAACGAATGAAGGTCTTGGTTGAGGAAATATGGAAGATCGTGCATGCGATTTAAAATTTAGTCGAAGGGATAGAAATTTGAGTTGAGGTAAAAATACCCATAGACGAGATCGAAGATAGCACGATCGAAAGATAGCGTGCATGGAAAATGTTGGTTTGGAGATACGAAAATGACTAAGGATTTGGAATGGATGTTGCTCAATGAAGAGTTAGCACGAGACAATGTGAATTGAGGAAATTAAGTTGCACGACTTGGAATTTGTTGCAAAACAAAGATCGTCGGGTTATGTACATCATCGATGGTATTGAGGCGTATCAAAGATCGATGTACAATAACTCGGAGGTACTCTGATTCGATGAATGACGATCGTGTTAGAAGTTATTATTTTGAAGAATGCTATGTTGGAGATTTTGATAGGAATGAACGTTTGGATGAAGAAGGGTAGTGACTTGATTGTTCGGTGATAACCACAACGACAACGATCTTGTCTTGTGCGAGCGCAACTCCAGCCTCGCACATGCGTCACGTCGGATTTGGGACGATCGTTTCGTGTGAGCGTTGGCATGGTGATTTATGTCCAGCGGGAACGATCGAACTCGAAATACCTTGGCATGGCAATTTTGATTGCTACGACTTGTGGTTTGAAGCGAAGGCGAATTGAGGATTGATCGGACGTTTAATAGACGGCGAAGTAAAGTCGAGGATTGAGTAGGCCCAATCCACGTATTAAAAATGAGTAAGTCTAGACTCAACACAAGAGTTACGTCCCGATGAGGACGATTATTCCGTAGGAACGTTGACGTGGTGATTCATGTCCACCGTGGATAATCAGACTTGCGTGAGATCGGGGCATGATATATTACAAGGCTAGACGACCTTGTGATCGACTACGTGGATTGGATAGGATGGATAGGTGAATGGTAACACTTGAAGAGATAGACTACGATAATGGCTAGTGCGGACGCACGACATCAACATGTCAAGGATTTGATTGAGGACAACCTATCGTAGGATGACTTTCCTAAACGAGCTCGGACTTGGAGCGGAGAATGTGTTGATGCGAATAGGGTGAACGTTGCTCGATGTTTAGGAATTTGAGTAAAACGAACTTGGGTAGAGAATACTCCCGTATAAACGAACAAATGGTTTGACCATAGGATTTGGGGCGAGCATCGCGCAACGACCTTGCACGATGAGCCACGGACTTGACTTGTAACTATGACCCTATGAGACGACCTAGCGGATAGGCGGACGACCCTATGCCGAGTTATTGAACGTGTGCGATTGACCTTACTGTATTGTCTGAACGGACGATAGACTTGGGGCAGCAAGACTTAGAGTAGGACGGGGAACAGGGAGTATGCGTGAGCGACGACGAGATTGGCCCCAAACAAAAGCGAATGATAGGAATGGATGATGCACAAGTAAAGTTGGGATAACAAATTGAATCATTGATAGGAAGATGTACTCGATGATAGTGCAATACTTTGTCTTGAATCGGACGGAAGGTAGTTGAGACTTGGTCGACTCCGCTAAGAAGAAATCGTATTGATTTCGTAGACAAGAATGCTTGAGAAACGAATCAAATCATCTCGAGGATCAAGACAAACGATAGTAAGATGCACGCAAGTTCGGTTTTAAATCGAAGTTAGTGAAACGACCGGCAAATCAAAACTATCACGAGTAGCTTGTCCGACTTTGTTAATCGCTAAGCCTGGTTGAAATGTACGTATTCGGGGGACGCCTTGAATATGTGCACAGTCCCCATGTAGCGATATAATGAACTCGAATGCAACTGCAAGTGGGTGTTGAGATGCGCATGAACGACAATTGAATAAATACTATCAAGTCTAAAATGAATGGACAGTCATTCCATAAAATTCACCAAACGTATGCAACATAAAACTTGGAAGAATAACCGAGCATAATTCAATGCCATCAAACGATGAAGCCGTTCGATAGAATTGTCTAAGAAATGCGACGACACGAGTTAAAGGAATGGTAGGATGACCTGCACTCAGGAAGTCTCGAGGACGAGACTTGTTTTGAGTGGTGTATTATGTAATGACCCGCTCCACCCTAGCAAAACGCCGATTCAAACGGCAAGTACAACGACTCGAACGAGCCGTCGACCCGAAGAGTTGGCATCGACCTGATGAAGAATCGATGCAAGGCTTACATTGGCCCATCAAGAGGAATCCAGACTTAGACTTTCAAAGGCGCGCTCGGAGTATCGCTCGGCCGATGCGAACATCGCTAAGGTGGGTGGCTCCGATGAACCCGTCTTTGCTTAGCATAGACACATAACAATACGGACACTATTGCTAGAATTGCTAGACGATAATACCGCACATGCTAATAAATGACTCAACGCACCTAGCTCAGGAAATAATCCCATCTTGTATGCTTGTATAGAATATGGAAAAGAATATAGAAAATGTGAGATCTCTCGCACCGCGCTCCACGCTCGTGCTAAGGCACGGGCTTACATTTCGAGTTCCTTATGCGTTCAACAATGAAACAATGAATGGATTACAACAATGAAACGGGAAGACTATCAACATAGTCGTTCCGAGTAGAGTATAGCAACATTGAAAGATTATAGGACCGATGGGTCACCAAGGCGACTCCCACATGGGAAGTTGCATAACGTGTGAATGAAAGAATGAATGGATAAGTGAATGAATGAACCAATGAATGAAAGAATAAATACGTGAATGAATCAACGAACGAACGGACAAGTGAAAAGAAAGAAAAGAAAGAATGAATAAAAGATAAGGAAGAAAGGAATGGTTAGCGACAGGTATGACAGGCACGTGCATTGGGGCTCGCTACCCGCGCTCCACGGACGCCAATCTGGTCGATAACGCATTACGGCTAAGGGTTAGCCTACGGCTCGGAGACAATCATTAAGTTAAAAAGGACAAATAATACGAAATGGTCGTGGACAATCCCCTCGTATACGGGAGGTGGGAGATATAAGGGATTTCTGCGGCATGATCAAAGGGAGGATCGTGGCCGGCCTAGGCAGAAATCAAAGGGGGCTTACGGGTTGCCTGGGTGGGGCTTGGCTATCCGGGGGACGTAAGTACAGGATATTTCAAGACACTATCAACGTGTACCAGCCGCACGCTCTGAATAGTTGTGAAATACCAAGGAAAAAAGGCTCCAAAATGGCTTGTGATGCCAGCGACCGGTGCATATAGAGTTAAGTGGGCTTTGCTGGTGGCAATCCACGTGCAAGTCCTTGCATTGAACAAAGTGGTCTAAGTTAACTAAATGAAGTGCCTTCTGAACAGGCTTGAAATATAACACACCAAAGGATAAAGAGTACTTTGTGAAATTGAGTTAGGAAACACGCCTACGACGCGCTAGGCCTGAGGCAGGGACACGCCGTTGACATTGAAAGCTTACATAAATTATGATAAGTTATTACATATGAATTATTGACTAACTTGGTTTACTTTGGACAGGAAAGGCCGGACGGTAAGTATGGGTAAGTCGTGCATGAAATTCCATGCGACACTTGTATTCGACAACACGAGATAGGCTATAAAATATGCCATGTAAATGATCCTAAGGCAAGATTAGAAAGACAATGAATGATAGACGGTGCACAAAAGTAAATAGAACGTGTTTGGTAATGATAGCATTGTGGGCGAGCTAGCCTCCCCACCAGTGCATAACAATGTACTGATAACCCACAGTCTGCTTGCAGGATGCTGGAGACGCCGGCGGGTGCGGAGCTTCCATCGAACGTGTTAAGGCGCGGAGCCTACTCTGGGGCCTTGGAACGTTGCAAGAAGCTGAAGCACCCTATACAGGACATAATGTATCGGAACATCGCCATGAATCATTCCATCTTGTAAGCCACTTGGCACGTCTTTTATGTTTCAGGAAGAGAGAGCTTGAGCGATTTGTAATATCGGCCTAGCACCGCTTGTAAACTTCTTGAAAATCAATAAAGAGTTTGAATTTTTTTCAATTTGTGTTCATTTACTTTCCGCTGCAAATGGGGACACTCTGTGCGACTCTGTGGCCTAGCTCAAATCGGCCGTTTCTAGACTTAGCCTTGCACGGGCGCAACCTAAGCCCGTGCGGCATCACGCCTTAGCGAGGACGATCGCTCCTGCGGGAGCGGGGCGTGACAAGTCTCCCCCCATCTTTATGTATGTCCAAGGAAAATTTAATATTGTCTTTACTTATCCCCGGGCCAAAGCAACTTGGAAATGATATAGATGTATGTTTGGAACCATTAATAGAAGATTTAAAAGCGCTATTTGTCAATAGAGTTAGTGTCTATGATGTATTCACTAAGACCACTTTTAATTTGAGAGCTATCTTGATGTGGACAATAAATAATTTTCCAGTGTATGGAAATTTATCAGGATATTCTACAAAGGGTAAAAAGGCATGTCCCGTGTGTGGTGTTCGGACATGTTCAAAATGGCCGAAGAATGGAAAAAAATTTCTTACATGTGCCACAGAATATTTCTTCGACCTGATCATCCATTATGGTTAAAAACAGCTTAGTTTGATGGAACCGAAGAACATCGATTGAGGCCTAAAATATTAACCGATTCAGAGGTTCTTCAAGTGGTCAACAATATTGTAAATGTTTGGGGAAAGTCAAAGAACCAACAACATAAAAAAAGGAAGAGAAATAAAGATAATAATTATAATGATGTTGATGATCCTATACAGCTTACAAAGCGATGGAAAAAAAATCTATTTTCTTTGAGTTACCATATTGGGAGGTATTTTTTGTCTATTATATTTAAGATTGAAAAACTTTATAGTCTTACTTGTTAAATTTAATATTATTCTTTTCATAATGCATATTTTACTATTACGACACAATTTGGACGTGATGCACATTGAAAAGAATATTTGTTAGAGTATTATTGGCACTCTTTTGAATATAAAGGGGAAAACGAAATATAACTTGAATTCTAGAAAAGATTTGAAGGTGATGGGCATCAAAAAAAAATTACATCTCAAAGATGATAAGATTAGTGCTAAAAGTACTATACCTCCGTACATACTTTCAAAGAAAGAGAAGCATGTATTTTGTGAGAGATTAGCAAATTTGAGATTGCAGGATGGCTATAGTTCTAACATTGCAAATCGAGTGTCATTACAAGACCACAAGATTTATGGCCTTAAGTCCCATGATTGTCACGTCTTAGTGCAGCAAGTGTTATCGGTGGCTATCACGACCCGCACCCGGTTTTCGGACACGAACTCGTGAGCAAGCCAGCTATGTATCGAATGGACTCCAGCCCGACTCGAATACGTAAACGCTGTCAAGGCTATGGTATACTGCCAAATTATGGAAAACAAATCTATATCCCAATCCACAATAATAATATGAACCATAAATGAACACTATGGATCGTAGTCTGCAGCCCACTAGCATATATGTCCGATAAGACTCTAAAGGAAATAATAAGAGTCTAAAACTGAATCAAGAAACATGATATCTCATGATAAGGTATGAAAGCACGCGCGGATAATAAACACAATAAAAATACCTGAATCCCGCAAGCGTATCATCACATCTGTCATCCAGAACCACTAGTTAACTCCATGCAATCGCTAAACCTGAGGAGATCATCAGGTCCTCAGAGGACATAGCAAGATACATAATATACATGCCTATCTAACAGTTTTATCATGCGCAAGAAGATAAATAAGAAAAACAGGAACACGATAAATGACCACGAACACGAACACGAATACGAACACGAACACGAACACGAACACACGAACACTAGAACAACTACGCGTAAATGAACTGCCGGATGAACGAATACACGAGATCAATGAAAGAACCAAACCCTCATCCCGAGCGTGGACTCTCTGGTTTAAACTAAGCACTAACCCTCGTCCCGAGTGTGGACTCTCTGGTTAGCTCACGGCAAGACACCCTCGTCCCGTGTGTGGACTCTCTGGTGCAATTGGTCAACCCTCGTCCCGAGTGTGGACTCTCTGGTGCCAATGATCACGACAAATACCCTCGTCCCGAGTGTGGACTCTCTGGTGCACCAAACAACCCTCGTCCCGAGTGTGGACTCTCTGGTTGTGCAAAACGATAATCAAGGTTATGGCAGTTTACTATACGCACTCGTTCTATGACACGACTCAAGCAAGGTACTGGTGAGAAACTCTAAGAATGAAATACGAGACCAAACATGAACACGGCTATATGTAATGAAAACAGCTCCACAGAAAATAACACGAAAAGCACATGTCCATAAATAATCCAAAGACTGTAAAATAAAAGGAAATGCATGTAAGTAAAATTTTAGAGGGAGGCAAGGTATACTTGCCTGTGGTCCTTAGCTGCTGGTACGGGTCAATGCATTGAGTCAAGGCCCAATTAACCTATTTTATAAGTTTACTATGTCAATAAATAAATAAAACAAGGAAATATTTTATCTAAGTGAGGTTTCAGTCTTTTGGTTCTTATTGAGTTTGGCTTTCCTATGGTTTAACCTTGTTCCTATGCCCTCTTCTAGACATGTCAAGCTAAATCTTAATTACATGCTTATTGAACTGAGTGACAACACTGATTATAGTTAAGTATATTCCTATCCTTCTATTACTCCTCACCATATGTATACCCTTGCTAACAGTATAATAGTGCTGCTCAAATGGTTTACTTGTAAACTAAGGACATATGTAATCAACCTCCTGAACTACCATTCATAGTCCTAAAGGCCTCCTCTTAGTTAAATAATGCACATAACCTCAACCCCTAATCTACTACCCAATTCACTAGCAGGTATTGACCATTTATGACACTTATATTACGGTGTACAACAACAGCAATAGTTACTTAAATACAAAGGTATTCAACTGCTACTTGACATAGCAGAGGATTGCTAACTACTATATGTAGTAATTATCTCAGCTACATGGTGCATAATCACAAAACTCGTGATTGATCAACATAAATGGTTGTGCAGGTTAGTACTTGGTACCAGCAGTACAGAGGTTCATGTCGATAGGGACAGATTAGTTATAAAAAGGATGATACTAATAATTTATGGAGTCAGCTATCCATAAAACTATTGATAATTGTATTTGTCAGGCAAATATTAATGCTTGTTGATGTCCTCGAGATACATAACTAACAGGTGAGTTTACAATTGAATGGTTGTTTGAATTGGCTTGCTTAATACAGGACTGCAAAGTTCTAATAGAAATTCACAAGTAACTAACGACAGCTTCTGGCATAACAGTACTCAAAATATCATATGCTGGCTTGAAAATAAAAGACAATACTCTTCTTTCAGAAATATAGTAGACCACAGTCCAGTGAGTCTAATTTGGATATGTATCTATCATTGGGTGACCCCAATGCTCATCTACTATGGTTTTATATTGACATTTAGAGTACTAACCTTCCAATTGGCTATGCCCAGGCATTCCATTACTGATTCCCTTGGCTATAATAACCTGTACTAGGTGTCACTTGATAATGCCTATTGCATCAACACCACCAAAGAGTTGCAGTCATAGGAAAATATACACCCTCCATTTGTGATACCTACCCCCTTCTCTATTTGACTGACACTAATTCTTCCCTAGCTTGTGCTAACCGATACCGTATATGAAACTGATGCTTTAGTACTCGTTTGCAGCCTGATGCACTATTGGGACTGATACGTTAGTGTATCCCTGATACCATAGCATAACTGATATAGGTAACCCTGATAAATTACCTACTGTCACAAATCTCATCTTCCAACTACCCTCACCTGTAGACTAAAGTCTCTCCTAGGCATCTTACATGTGCGACTTCCCTACTCACTCCATAACTTGCCTATTGGGTATGCTGCCACGCAGTGAACCTACTTAATTTATACTGCAGATGCAGCAGCCCATGAAATATGGGTGCTTAGCCTTCCCTGTTGATCTTACTCTATTCCCTACTTGCTGCCCTTAGGTACTAGGCTGTTACATTGATACCAGTTCACGATTTGAGTCACAAGTGGCCTCAACTTTCCACTATCCTTATCCTGCATCACAAATAGTCTTAATCTACCAAATTTGCTTTGCCATACCCTGTAACGTTAATGCTTGCTAAAGTATCTGTTCTTTGATTTAGGAAGTCCAAGTCTTCTTATCAGATATGTAGACATGGATACCCATTATACTTGACATTCACTACTGCCCAGGTTTTCCCATCTAGATGTGTGCCTACCTAGGTTCCTGTTACTAATTGCTCTGCCTCTCTTGTCAATATGCAAGGAGCCAACCCATCGCAGGTTCATGATTGACTCTCCTGACCCTACAACTCCTGTGCTGATATCTGGACAAGAAAGTCGCTGCCCTAACGTACCCGCTACATAATATACTTATATATATAGTAAGATTATCACCATAAAACTAATGTAAGCATTCGGATGCAGGTGACTTGATACTAATGGTCCTGATACTAGGTAATCAGAAAAGAGAACTAGAAGATGAGGCATATAGCCAAATCGAGTCTTCATCTGTGTTGCTAGAGTTTGTTACTCGGTTTTGACACTAATATGTGTATCTGCTGAAAGGGTGGCTGTGCCCATCCTAGTAAGATTATCACATATAGCCTTCTCGATCCTACTTGCGTTCTTGCGGCAGGGAAAGGAACGAGATTCTTTTAGGGTTCTAAGAGGATAGGGCGGCTGTGCCCATCCTATATATAGCTATTCTAGAATTGATCAGAGGAGGAATTAGATAAGATCGAATGTGAGTTAAATGGTAACTCATGATTTTGCTTCCTGGATGAATTGAATTGAATTGATTCCTATCCGGTTTATGCCGGCCCTAATTTGAATTTGGTTTGGACTCCATTACAGGGTTGGACTCTACGACTGGCAGGGAATTCAAATCCTGCATACAGGGATTGATTCAAAGGGAGAAAGGATAGAGGATTTTGATTTGCTCCTATTTGAGGATTTCTGAATTCAATTTGAATTCAAACAGGCCAAGAGTTTGGTTTAAATGGCAGTTGAGAATTTAAATCTCAACTTATTCATTTAGGTCCCTGCAATTTCTGTATTTCCCTTTTGGTCCCTGTGTTGGTATTTCAAATAAAACCAAATATAAAGCATGACAAATATGTATATGAGACAATAAGGAATGTAATAAATAGAAAAAAAATTTAATAAATAGGAAAGAATTTGGTCAAGGGGTTGACAACTCTACTCCCCTTAAACAAATTTCGTCCTCGAAATTTAAGGTGTTGGTGATCTACTAGAGTGAATAGTCTAAGACAAGCTGCTATAAAAGAAATTTAATTGTTCATAAATCAAATCTAATATGGCCTATCTATGATACTGCCAATATCTACTGAAAGTTCTCGCCAGCTGCTCCCTGTGTTGTTGTCGTGTCCATCGTGTTCATGGCATTGGCTTGTCCTTCCTGTGCGGCTGGTAGTGGTGGTGCAGTCGCGTTCTTCTTCGGGCAATCTCGCGATAAGTGTTGGTCGGATCCGCAAGTATAGCACAACCTCAACCATCTTTGGCAGTTTTTTTGGACGTGGCCTCTTTTCTTGCAGTACTGGCAGGTGGGAGCGTCTTGGACTTGTTGTGAGGCTGCTCGTGGTTGCTGTTGATGTTGCGGTACTAAGGTTTTCTCGGAAGTATTGGGGCGTTTCGCTGGTGCTGATTGGTTGTTGCTTCCTCCGAAGGCGTCTCGATTCCTCTTCGGCTTGTGACTCAGTTCTTCTTCTACAGCTTGGGCGACTTCTAGAATCTCCTCGTAAGTGGCGGCTCGACTGGTGGCGATGGCTAGGCGAATCTCGTGAGATAGTCCTTTTCTGAAATGTCGCACCTTGTCTTTAGGGGTGCTGACCAAGTTCTTCGTGAAGCGGCTGAGACAAGAAAACTCCTATGTGTACTCGTCGACGGTGTGGTTGCCCTACTCTAGGTGCTTGAACTGTCTAATCAACGCCTCTCGCGCTACATATGGATAGAATTTCTTCTTGAACAGTCGCTTGAACTCCTCCCAAGTCACGTCTGGAGCAGCAAATCGGGGCTCCCCTTGGTACCACGTTCTTGCGATGTAGAAAAGCTGTCCACTAGCTGACTCGACCTTCAAATCTTCTGGAACTCGAGCCATCTTTAAGTATCGTTCAACGTTCTCCAACCAATCGTCAGCGTAGATAATTCCTTATGTCCAATGGAATTCTCTAGGTTCGAGGTCCATGAAGTGCTTGGGATTCCCCGGACGCTGTCGCGGAGCTTCTCGAATCTGAAGAGCCTCTCTCAAAGTGTCGCGAAATATATTGGCCTGCTGCTGGATGATCCCGAGGAGTGCGACATTGTCCAGTGCTGGTGGCGGAGGCAGAACATGTGTTGGATACATCGTCAGAGCTGGATACATTGTCGGAGCTGGATACGTTGTCGGCGGTGGGTGCATGGCAAATACTGGTTGTATTGCTGGTGCTGCGTACATGGCTGGTACTGGACGTGGAACCCCTGGCGGTAGGACAGATGCTGGTGGCAGACCGGGTGCTGGTGGTGGAGTCTGCGGAGAAAACTGTGGAGGTGGTGGAATATCGCCTCTGCGGAATCTCGAGAGTTGCGGTTGATTGCCCATATGAGTGAGCTGACCTTCTTGTGTCGGTGGAGTCATGTACATAAAAAACCTCCTATAGCCGGTGGAGTGTTCAGTACAGCATTGTTCCTGTCTTGAGAGTCCATCTTAACTGCTAATCAAAGAAAACACTTTAGCCGTTGAAGAGATTTTCAAGTAAGATACAAATCAAGGATTAGAGAACAGTAATGAGTCAAGACATGTGGATGAGATCCTAAGTGTCTAATCCTATTCGTAGGCTCACGACGGCACAGTGATGTAACCGAAATGATTAACGTAGACCTGCATGGGCCACCAAAAAAACTTGTCACGACCCGCACCCGGTTTTTGGACGCAAACTCATGAGCAAGCCAGCTACGTATCGAACGAATTCCAGCCCGACTCAAATACGTAAATGCTGTCAAGGCTATGGTATACTGCCAAATCATGGCAAACAAATCTATTACCCAATCCACAATAAGAATATGAACCATGAATGAACACTATGGATCGTGGTCTGCAGCCCACTAGCATATATGTCCGATAAGACTCTAAAGGAAATAACAAGAGTCTAAAACTGAATCAAGAAACAGGATATCTCATAATAAGGTATGAAAGTACGAGCGGATAATAAACACAATAACAATACCTGAATCCCGCAAGCGTATCATCACATATGTCATCCAGAACTAATAGCTAACTCCATGCAATCGCTAAACCTGAGGAGATCATCAGGTCCTCAGAGGACATAGCAAGATACATAATATACATGCCTATCTAACAGTTTTATCATGTGCAAGAAGATAAAAAAGAAAAACAGGAACACGACAAATGACCACGAACACGAATACGAACACGAACACGAACACGAATATGAACACGAACACGAACACACGAACACTAGAACAACTACGCGTAAATGAACTGCCGGATGAACGAATGCACGAGATCAATGGAAGAACCAAACCCTCATCCCGAGCGTGGACTCTCTGGTTTGAACTAAGCACTAATCCTCGTCCCGAGTGTGGACTCTCTGGTTAGCTCACGGCAAGATACCCTCGTCCCTTGTGTGGACTCTCTGGTGCAATTGGTCAACCTTCATCCTGAGTGTAGACTCTCTGGTGCCAATGATCACGACAAAAACCCTCATCCCGAGTGTGGACTCTCTGGTGCACCAAACAACCCTCGTCCCGAGTGTGGACTATCTGGTTGTGCAAAACGATAATCAAGGTTATGGCAGTTCACTACACGCACTCGTTCTATGACACGACTCAAGCAAGGTACTGGTGAGAAACTCCAAGAATGAAACACGAGACCAAACATGAACACGGCTATATAAAATGAAAACAGCTCCACAGAAAATAACACGAAAAGTACATGTCCATAAATAATCCAAAGACTGTAAAATGAAAGGAAATACATGTAAGTAAAACTGTAGAGGGAGGCAAGGTATACTTGCCTGTGGTCCTTAGCTGCTGGTACGAGTCAATGCACTGAGTCAAGGCCCAATTAACCTGTTTTATAAGTTTACAATGTCAATAAATAAATAAAACAAGGAAATATTTTATCTAAGTGAGGTTTCAGTCTTTTGGTCCTTATTGAGTTTGGCTTCCCTATGGTTTAACCTTGTTCCTATGACCTCTTCTAGACATGTCAAGCTAAATCTTAATTACATGCTTATTGAACTGAGTGACAACACTGATTATAGTTAAGTATATTCCTATCCTTCTATTACTCCTCACCATATGTATACCCTTGCTAACAGTATAATAGTGCTGCTCAAATGGTTTACTTGTCAACTAAGGACATATGTAATCAGCCTCCTGAACTACCATTCATAGTCCTATAGGCCTCCTCTTAGTTAAATAATGCACATAACCTCAACCCCTAATCTACTACCCAATTCACTAGCAGGTATTGACCATTTATGACACTTATATTATGGTGTACAATAACAACAATAGTTACTTAAATACAAAGGTATTCAACTGCTACTTGATATAGCAGAGGATTGCTAACTACTATATATAGTAATTATCTCAGCTACATGGTGCATAATCACAAAACTCGTGATTGATCAACATAAATGGTTGTGCAGGTTAGTACTTGGTACCAGCAGTACAGAGGTTCATGTCGATAGGGATAGATTAGTTATAAAAATGATGATACTAATAATTTGTGGAGTCAGCTATCCATAAAACTATTGATGACTGTATTTGTTAGGCAAATATTGATGCTTGTTGATGTCCTCGAGATACATAACTAACAGGTGAGTTTACAAATGAATGGTTGTTTGAATTGGCTTGCTTAATACAGGACTGCAAACTTCTTATGGAAATACACAAGTAACTAACGACAGCTTCTGGCATAACAGTACTCAAAATATCATATGCTGGCTTGAAAATAAAAGACAATACTCTTCTTTCAGAAATATAGTAGACCACAGTCCAGTGAGTCTAATTTGGATATGTACCTGTCATTGGGTGACCCCAATGCTCTACTATGGTTTTATATTGACATTTAGAGTACTAATCTTCCAATTGGCTATGCCCAGGCATCCCATTACTGATTCCCTTGGCTATAATAACCTGTACTAGGTGTCACTTGATAATGCCTATTGCATCAACACCACCAAAGAGTTGCAGTCATAGGAAAATATACACCCTCCATTTGTGATACCTACCCCCTTCTCTATTTGACTGACACTAATTCTTCCCTAGCTTGTGCTAACCGATACCGTATATGAAACTGATGCTTTAGTACTCGTTTGCAGCCTGATGCACTATTGGGACTGATACGATAGTGTATCCCTGATACCATAGCATAACTGATATAGGTAACCCTGATAAATTACCTACTGTCACAAATCTCATCTTCCAACTACCCTCACATGTAGACTAAAGTCTCTCCTAGGCATCTTACACGTGTGACTTCCCTACTCACGCCATAACTTGCCTATTAGGTATACTGCCACGCAGTAAACCTACTTAATTTATACTGCAGATGCAGCAGCCCATAAAACATAGGTGCTTAGCCTTTCCTGTTGATCTTACTCTATTCCCTACTTGCTGCCCTTAGGTACTAGGCTGTTACAATGATACCAGTTCACGATTTGAGTCACCAAGTGGCCTCAACTTTCCACTATCCTTATCCTGCATCACAAATAGTCTTAATCTACCAAATTTGCTTTACCATACCCTGTAATGTTAATGCTTGCTAAAGTATCTGTTCTTTGATTTGGGAAGTCCAAGTCTTCTTATCAGATATGTAGCCATAGATACCCATTATACTTGGCATTCACTACTACCCAGGTTTTCCCATCTAGATGTGTGCCTACCTAGGTTCCTGTTACTAATTGCTCTGCCTCTCTTGTCAATGTGCAAGGAGCCAACCCCTCGCAGGTTCATGATTGACTCTCCTGACCCTACAACTCCTGTGCTGATATCTGGACAACAAAGTCGCTGCCCTAACGTACCCGCTACATAATATACTTATATAAATAGTAAGACTATCACCATGAAACTAATGTAAGCATTCGGATACGGGTGGCTTGATACTAATGGTCCTGATACTAGGTAATCAGAAAAGAGAACTAGACGAGGCATATGGCCAAATCGAGTCTTCATCTGTGTTGCTAGAGTTTGTTACTCGGTTTTGACACTAATATGTGTATCTGCTATTACACATACATTAGGCAAATTAATTTCACGGATTGTTCAGTTATCTGTGACTGATAAATGATACTCAAGATGAAAGCCATCTAAGTCTGATACCCAACCCTCTGTTATCAGGATATAGAGTCTTCGACCAACAGAGGTACACGGCTCTCTAATGAATCTTCCTCATAGACATAATTTCAAATACCAATAGCATGTAACATAAATCTGAGAATTAAAGAATTTGTGTACCTCTTAGGTTAATTGCCTGAACTCGAATGATTCCTCGCTCCTTCTCGATCCTACTTGCGTTCTTGCGGTAGGGAAAGGAACGAGATTCTTTTAGGGTTCTAAAAGGATAGGGCGGCTGTGCCCATCCTATATATAGCTATTCTACATTTGACCAGAGGAGGAATTAGATAAGATCGAATGTGAGTTAAATGGTAACTCACGATTTTGCTTCCTGGATGAATTGAATTGAATTGATTCCTATCCGGTTTATGCCGACCCCAATTTGAATTTGGTTTGGACTCCATTGCAGGGTTGGACTCTACGGCTGGCAGGGAATTCAAATCCTGCATACAGGGATTGATTCAAAGGGAGAAAGGATAGAGGATTTTGATTTGCTCCTATCTGAGGATTTCCGAATTCAATTTGAATTCAAATAGGCCAAGAGTTCGATTTAAATGGCAGTTGAGAATTTAAATCTCAACTTATTCATTTAGGTCCCTACAATTTTTGTATTTCCCTTTTGGTCCCTGTGTTGGTATTTCAAATAAAACCAAATATAAAGCATGACAAATATGTATATGAGACAATAAGGAATGTAATAAATAGAAAAAAAATTTAATAAAGAGGAAAGAATTTGGTCAAGGGGTTGACAACTCTACTCCCCTTAAACAAATTTCGTCCTCGAAATTTAAGGTGTTGGTGATCTACTAGAGTGAATAGTCTAAGACAAGCTGCTATAAAAGAAATTTAATTGTTCATAAATCAAATCTAATTTGACCTATCTATGATACTGCCAATATCTACTGAAAGTTCTCGCCAGCTGCTCCCTGTGTTGTTGTCGTGTCCATCGTGTTCATGGCATTGGCTTGTCCTTCCTGTACGGCTGGTAGTGGTGGTGTAGTCGCGTTCTTCTTCGGGCAATCTCGCGATAAGTGTTGGTCGGATCCGTAAGTATAGCACAACCTCAACCATCTTTGGCAGTTTTCTTAGACGTGGCCTCTTTTCTTGCAGTACTGGCAGGTGGGAGTGTCTTGGACTTGTTGTGAGGCTGCTCGTGGTTGCTGTTGATGTTGCGGTACTGAGGTTTTCTCGGAAGTATTGGGGCGTTTCGCTGGTGCTGATTGGTTGTTGCTTCCTCCGAAGGCATCTCGATTCCTCTTCGGCTTGTGACTCAGTTCTTCTTCTACAGCTTGGGCGACTTCTAGAATCTCCTCGTAAGTGGCGGCTCGACTGGTGGCGATGGCTAGGCGAATCACATAAGATAGTCCTTTTCTGAAATGTCGCGCCTTGTCTTTAGGGGTGCTGACCAAGTTCTTCACGAAGCGGCTGAGACGAGAAAACTCCGATGTGTACTCGTCGACGGTGTGGTTGCCCTGCTGTAGGTGCTCGAACTGTCTAATCAACGCCTCTCGCGCTACATATGGATAGAATTTCTTCTTGAACAGTCGCTTGAACTCCTCCCAAGTCACGTCTGGAGCAGCAAATCGGGGCTCCCCTTGGTACCATGTTCTCGCGATGTAGAAAAGCTGTCCACTAGCTGACTCGACCTTCAAATCTTCTGGAACTCGAGCCATCTTTAAGTATTGTTCAACGTTCTCCAACCACTCGTCAGCGTAGATAATTCCTTATGTCCCATGGAATTTTCTAGGTTCGAGGTCCATGAAGTGCTTGGGATTCCCCGGACGCTGTCGCGGAGCATCTCGAATCTGAAGAGCCTCTCTCAAAGTGTCGCAAAATATGTTGGCCTGCTGCTAGATGATCCCGAGGAGTGTGACATTGTCCAGTGCTGGTAGCGGAGGCAGAACATGTGCTGGATACATCATCAGAGCTGGATACATCGTCGGAGCTGGATACGTTGTCGGCGGTGGGTGTATGGCAAATGCTGGATGTATTGCTGGTGCTGGGTGCTTGGCTGGTACTGGACGTGGAACCCCTGGCGGTAGGACAGATGCTGGTGGCAGACTGGGTGCTAGTGGTGGAGTCTGCGGAGAAAACTGTGGAGGTGGTGGAATATCGCCTCTGCGGAATCTCGGGAGTTGCGGTTGATTGCCCATATGAGTGAGCTGACCTTCTTGTGTCGATGGAGTCATGTACGTGAAAAAACCTCCTATAGTCGGTGGAGTGTTCAGTGCAGTATTGTTCCTGTCTTGAGAGTCCATCTTAACTGCTAATCAAAGAAAACACTTTAGCCATTGAAGAGATTTTCAAGCAAGATACAAATCAAGGATTAGAGAACAGTAATGAGTCAAGACATGTGGATGAGATCCTAAGTGTCTAATCCTATTCGCAGGCTCACGACGGCACAATGATGTAACCGAAATGATTAACGTAGAACTGCATGGGCCACCAAAAAAACTTGTCACGACCCGTACCCGATTTTCGGATGCGAACTTGTGAGCAAGCCAGCTACGTATCGAACGGACTCCAGCCTGACTCAAATACGTAAACGCTGTCAAGGCTATGGTATACTGCCAAATCATGGCAAACAAATCTATATCCCAATCTACAATAAGAATATGAACCATGAATGAACACTATGGATCGTGGTCTACAGCCCACTAGCATATATGTCCGATAAGACTCTGAAGGAAATAACAAGAGTCTAAAACTGAATCAAGAAACAAGATATCTCATAATAAGGTATGAAAGTACGAGCGGATAATAAACACAATAACAATACCTGAATCCCGCAAGCGTATCATCACATCTGTCATCCAGAACCACTAGCTAACTCCATGCAATCGCTAAACCTGAGGAGATCATCAGGTCCTCAGAGGACATAGCAAGATACATAATATACATGCCTATCTAACAGTTTTATCATGTGTAAGAAGATAAACAAGAAAAACAGGAACACGACAAATGACCACGAATACGAACACGAATACGAACACGAACACGAACACGAATACGAACATGAACACACGAACACTAGAACAACTACGCGTAAATGAACTGTCGGATGAACGAATGCACGAGATCAATGGAAGAACCAAACCCTCGTCCTGAGCGTGGACTCTCTGGTTTGAACTAATCACTAACCCTCGTCCCGAGTGTGGACTCTCTGGTTAGCTCACGGCAAGACACCCTCGTCCCGTGTGTTGACTCTCTGGTGCAATTGGTCAACCCTTGTCCCGAGTGTGGACTCTCTGGTGCCAATGATCACGACAAAAACCCTCGTCCCGAGTGTGGACTCTCTGGTGCACCAAACAACCCTCGTCCCGAGTGTGGACTCTCTGGTTGTGCAAAACGATAATCAAGGTTATGGCAGTTCACTACACGCACTCGTTCTATGACACGACTCAAGCAAGGTACTGGTAAGAAACTCCAAGAATGAAACAGGAGACCAAACATGAACACGGCTATATGAAATAAAAACAGCTCCACAGAAAATAACACGAAAAGTACATGTCCATAAATAATCCAAAGACTATAAAATGAAAGAAAATGTATGTAAGTAAAACTGTAGAGGGAGGCAAGGTATACTTGCCTGTGGTCCTTAGCTGCTGGTACGGGTCAATGCACCGAGTCAAGGCCCAATTAACCTGTTTTATAAGTTTACTATGTCAATAAATAAATAAAATAAGGAAATATTTTATCTAAGTGAGGTTTCAGTCTTTTGGTCCTTATTGAGTTTGGCTTCCCTATGGTTTAACCTTGTTCCTATGCCCTCTTCTAGACATGTCAAGCTAAATCTTAATTACATGCTTATTGAACTGAGTGACAACACTGATTATAGTTAAGTATATTCCTATCCTTCTATTACTCCTCACCATATGTATACCCTTGCTAACAGTATAATAGTGCTGCTCAAATGGTTTACTTGTCAACTAAGGACATATGTAATCAGCCTCCTGAACTACCATTCATAGTCCTATAGGCCTCCTCTTAGTTAAATAATGCACATTACCTCAACCCCTAATCTACTACCCAATTTACTAGCAGGTATTGACCATTTATGACACTTATATTATGGTGTACAACAACAGCAATAGTTACTTAAATATAAAGGTATTCAACTGCTACTTGACATAGCAGAGGATTGCTAACTACTATATGTAGTAATTATCTCAGCTACATGGTACATAATCACAAAACTCGTGATTGATCAACATAAATGGTTGTGCAGGTTAGTAATTGGTACCAGCAGTACAGAGGTTCATGTCGATAGGGACAGATTAGTTATAAAAAGGATGATACTAATAATTTGTGGAGTCAGCTATCCATAAAACTATTGATGATTGTATTTGTCAGGCAAATATTGATGCTTGTTGATGTCCTCGAGATACATAACTAATAGGTGAGTTTACAATTGAATGGTTGTTTGAATTGGCTTGCTTAATACAGGACTGCAAAGTTCTAATGGAAATTCACAAGTAACTAACGACAGCTTCTGGCATAACAGTACTCAAAATATCATATGCTGGCTTGGAAATAAAAGACAATACTCTTCTTTCAGAAATATAATAGACCACAGCCCAGTGAGTCTAATTTGGATATGTACCTGTCATTGGGTGACCCCAATGCTCATCTACTATGGTTTTATATTGACATTTAGAGTACTAACCTTCCAATTGTCTATGCCCAGGCATCCCATTATTGATTCCCTTGGCTACTAATAACCTGTACTAGGTGTCACTTGATAATGCCTATTGCATCAACACCACCAAAGAGTTGCAGTCATAGGAAAATATACACCCTCCATTTGTGATACCTACCCCCTTCTCTATTTGACTGACACTAATTCTACCCTAGCTTGTGCTAACTGATACCGTATATAAAACTGATGCTTTAGTACTCGTTTACAGCCTGATGCACTATTAGGACTGATATGTTAGTGTATCCCTGATACCATAGCATAACTGATATAGGTAACCCTGATAAATTACCTACTGTCACAAATCTCATCTTCCAACTACCCTCACATGTAGACTAAAGTCTCTCCTAGGCATCTTACACGTGTGACTTCCCTACTCACTCCATAACTTGCCTATTGGGTATGGTGCCACGCTGTGAACCTACTTAATTTATACTGCAGATGCAGCAACCCTTGAAACATGGATGCTTAGCCTTCCCTATTGATCTTACTCTATTCCCTACTTGCTGCCCTTGGGTTCTAGGCTGTTACAATGATACCAGTTCACGATTTGAGTCACCAAGTGGCCTCAACTTTCCACTATCCTTATCCTGCATCACAAATAGTCTTAATCTACCAAATTTGCTTTGCCATACCCTGTAACGTTAATGCTTGCTAAAGTATCTGTTCTTTGATTTGGGAAGTCCAAGTCTTCTTATCAGATATGTAGCCATGGATACCCATTATACTTGACATTCACTGCTGCCCAGGTTTTTCCATCTAGATGTATGCCTACCTAGGTTCCTATTACTAATTGCTCTGCCTCTCTTGTCAATGTGCACGGAGCCAACCCCTCGCAGGTTCATGATTGACTCTCCTGACCCTACAACTCCTGTGCTGATATCTGGACAACAAAGTCGCTACCCCAACGTACCCGCTATATAATATACTTATATATATAGTAAGACTATCACCATGAAACTAATGTAAGCATTCGGATACGGGTGACCGGATACTAATGGTCCTGATACTAGGTAATCAGAAAAGAGAACTAGAACACGAGGCATATAGCCAAATCGAGTCTTCATCTGTGTTTCTAGAGTTTGTTACTCGGTTTTGACACTAATATGTGTATCTGCTATTACACATACATTAGGCAAAATAATTTCATGGATTGTTCAGTTATCTGTGACTGATAAATGATACTCAAGATGAAAGCCATCTAAGTCTGATACCCAACCCTCTGTTATCAGGATATAGAGTCTTCGACCAACAGAGGTACACGGCTCTCTAATGAATCTTCCTCATAGACATAATTTCAAATACCAATAGCATGTAACATAAATCTGAGAATTAAAGAATTTGTGTACCTCTTAGGTTAATTGCCTGAACTCGAGTGATTCCTCGCTCCTTCTCGATACTACTTGCGTTCTTGCGGCAGGGAAAGGAACGAGATTCTTTTAGGGTTCTAAGAGGATAGGGCGGCTGTGCCCATCCTATATATAGCTATTCTAGATTTGATCGGAGGAGGAACTAGATAAGATCGAATGTGAGTTAAATGGTAACTCACGATTTTGCTTCCTGGATGAATTGAATTGAATTGATTCCTATCCGGTTTATGCCGACCCCAATTTGAATTTGGTTTGGACTCCATTGCAGGGTTGGACTCTACGGCTGGCAGGAAATTCAAATCCTGCATACAGGGATTGATTCAAAGGGAGAAAGGATAGAGGATTTTGATTTGCTCCTATCTGAGGATTTCTGAGTTCAATTTGAATTCAAACAGGCCAAGAGTTCGGTTTAAATGGCAGTTGAGAATTTAAATCTCAACTTATTCATTTAGGTCCCTACAATTTCTGTATTTCCCTTTTGGTCCCTGTGTTGGTATTTCAAATAAAACCAAATATAAAGCATGATAAATATGTATATGAGACAATAAGGAATGTAATAAATAGAAAAAAAAATAATTTTAATAAATAGGAAAGAATTTGGTCAAGGGGTTGACAGTGGCATTGAGAGGTCGTTTACCTAAGGGACCAAGGATTGCTATTTTTCATCTATGTGCATTTCTTAATCAATTATGTCAAAGGGTACTTGATAAAAATAAACTAGAGCTTCTTGAAGATGAAATTGCTGAGACTTTGTGCATGCTGGAAAGATTTTTCCTCCTTTTTTTGACATTATGGTCCATTTAACTATTCATCTTGGACAAGAAGCGCTAATTGCTGGACCGGTACCTTTCAGATGGATGTACCCTTTTGAAAGATAAGGATCATTGTTTATGATAGAACACTATATTAATTATAGCCTAATTTGATTTAATATAAAGCTTCATTTGTTTTAATATTCATGATTAGGTATATGAAGGTCCTAAAAGGATATGTTAAGAATCGTTCAAATCCCGAAGGATGCATAGCAGAGAAGTATTTAGCTGATGAGTTGGCACTTTTTTGTTTTGGATACATAAAACAAGCAACTGATATAGGACATCAATATAGGTGAAATAAGGATTTTGAAGAAAGCACAATAGTAGAAGGGCGACCACTTGGTCAAGGTAGGACCAACGATTCAATGACTTCTTCTATGTTAGAGATCACTCATCGTTATGTTCTAAAAAATATTGCAGACGTTGATCCATGGAGAGAGTAAGTTATAATTCTGAAGTACTAAATTTATCTTCAATTTTTAGTTCTCATTATTCACACTTTATTAACTTTTTTAAATTGTTCCAGAATGCACAAAGAGCAGCATATACGTTTAGATAAACGCTTAGCCATAAATGAATCTCTTTTAGAAAAGTGACATATGAACACATTTAGTGAATGGCTGGAAAATGAAGTTAGAAGTGGCACTAGAGGTCCAATGTCAGATATTGTAAGATGGCTTGCATGTAGGCCTAAGAAGGAAGTAATGTTCTATTCTGGTTATGTTATTAATGAAATCGATTTCACACAAAGGATGCTGAGAAAAGCACACAAAAATTACGGGATTTCTATCGAAGCAGAAACTATGTGTCGAACAAGTGCGAAAGATGCTTCACAAGTAATGGAAAAAGTAACTTACTATGGTATTATAAAAGATATCATGTTGTTGGACTATTACAAGTTTAAAGTACCTTTATTTGATTGTGATTGGGCAAATATAAGAAATGGTATCAAAGTCGAAGATGGATTTAAAGCACCTTTACCAGAGAGTCAGACATATCGAATTGGTATGTGGTATTGAAAGCACCACCAAGAGGTTTTTATGAGAATGAGACGGATGGTGGGAATGAATACATGCCATGCACTTCTTTAGATATATCACAACGTGACTTGGATATTGATAATGAAGATTGTGTAAGACGTGATTCTGAGGAACCATCTTATGTATCGATAATTATACTAATGTTATTTATATAATTATCAATATTGAGCATGAGTAATTGTTTAAACAAATGTTTATGTTATGAGAATAAGGAATTATTATGTTTTATTAACAGGGGGATAGTGAAGGCGGTGAAGACTCTGAAGATTGATCAAATTGTCTGAGTGTAATATTTGGTCAATAAGATGGCTAAAAATGGTGAAGGAGTAAGTTCCTACTGAACTTTTTTTCCCTTTTAATAATATAAGATATTCCAAGTCATGACTATTCCTATTCATCCATTGAACCATTGTTACGCAATATGGCATATCAAAAAACTTGCAAATGCAAGTCAGTAACACTGTATATATCTTTCTAGAAATGGTTGTGTTTCTACCTTGAACTAATTGACCAAATGCTTCAATACCAATATACATGACTATTAATCCAAAAACCTGGCAATGCCGGTCATTAAGTTTTTTTGTTGTAAGGTTCCTATATAATTGTCACGACCCGCATCCGGACATACGGGTACGAATACGTGGGCTACGCCAAGCCTACGCTGCAGTATCAGCAGTAGAGCGCTGTCAAGTACCTTATACTAACTACAACTTCTAAAGATCCATAACTAGAAATGTACTCATGTCACATCACAAAAACTAAGGAAGATAAGACAAGAAATAATAACAATATCACTAGAACAACTAGAATCTACAATGATCATATGAGACAAGAATAAAACAGAGGAAAAACAATAACAAAACTAATAACTACCAGACCTAGAACTCCTAAGAGACAACTCACGGTGAAGAATACCGAGAACCACCCCAGCTAGCAACATCCTGTAGTCCAGTACTGAAGGCACAACTACTCCTAAAATTTTGTCAACATATCCAGTCAGGATGGAACGAGCACAAATCTCAAATAACAGTTCTAATTAGATGATATTAAAAATGTAGCAGTAAATAGAGAGAATATACTAGGTAAAGTAGAGCGTACATGTATCCTGACAGGGTATATCCAAAACAGTAATAAGATAAGACAAGAGAACAGTGTATAACATGTACGAAAATCTGGAACTGCTATCTATGTGAGTTTAGCACTAGTTTCAACATGTGATCGGCTTAGAACTTGATACAATGTTTGGCCTGGCTAATCATACGTGAGTATACGATTAACACTATACAATGATGATACAATATAATACTGTGGGGTATTGATCACATATATACGCTAACACCCCCATCCCTGACTAATATAGTGGATCCAGTCATGACACGTCAAGACACGTATTCTCTGTGAAGTAGCTCTCTTTCACAGGAATCGTGTCTATACAATGAACAAGAAAACAAGGAAGACTTGTACAAGGCATACCATATATAAGAGGAATAACATCTTATGACGAGATCCAAACAAATACCAATCCGTGTGAACAATGTGTCAAGAGAACAAGGATATCTACACTAAATACTAGAAACAAAGACGATATCATAAAACAGAATT
Organism: Iris pallida; assembly: GCA_029216955.1. Taxonomy (NCBI): domain Eukaryota; kingdom Viridiplantae; phylum Streptophyta; class Magnoliopsida; order Asparagales; family Iridaceae; genus Iris; species Iris pallida. Next base: position 8,577,777 of record JANAVB010029216.1, read on the forward strand.
ATTATCAAAGAATGTACTCGCCTGTGATCCGGTGGAATATGTCAACTGATTCCAAGAACAGTGTCTCGCGGACCTATAAATGGAATACTGTATCAATATAAGGGTTTGGAAGTAAAATCAAGTCATACTAAGTCAAACTTGGTCAAGACAAGTCAAACTAGGTCAATCTAAGTCAAAAGTTGACTTACAGTTGACTTTTGGTCAACTGGTCAACTCTGGTCAATCCTAGGTCAACTCTAGGTCAAACTTGACTAACGTTGACTAACAGTTGACTTTGGGTCAACTGGTCAACTCTGGTCAATCCTAGGCCAACTCTAGGTCAAACTTGACTAACGTTGACTAACAGTTGACTTTGGGTCAATTGGTCAACTCTGGTCCAGTTCTAGTTAATTTTTAGGCTACGGTTGACTTCCGGTTGACCTTTAGTCATAATAGTCACCTGTGGTCAACTAAGGTTAAAACTAGTCTAACCTAGGTCAAATGTTGACTCTACTTCGATGTTCAGTCAAAGTAGTCAACCATGGTCAAACGGGGTCAAAGCTAGTCTCTATAAACATCTACAGGGTCAACACATTCAATTTCAGTGGTTGTGAAATCACTGGAATCGAAGGATCTCAAAATACCACAAAAGAGAAAGATTTTAATAATATGGTGAAAACCTACAGATGTTGTCGGATGGTGAAACAACCATTACCAACGTGTCCAGAATGGTCGAAATAGCTAGAATAGCCTGCTCATAAGTCCAATTTGGACACAGGGGCAAAAAGGTAATTTCGAGTCAAAACGGTGTCCGTGTCGGACCCGCTTTGCACCGAAAAATGTGCCAAAGTAAAAGTGCACTAAACCTAACAAATTATATATCCACGAATCCAAAATGACGATACGAACCCAACGGTATATCCAGAATTGGATTCCGTTGACCCGATCTCAAATTGGTCCGTTGACCAGGACATTGAAATTTCCATTTACACGAAAAAGCATGTCAGAGCCAATCTTCTCAAAACTCAGCAAATTATATGTTAACGAGTCTAGAATGACAATACGAACTCAAGGGTATATCCGGAATTGGATTCCGATGAGCCGAACTCAAAATGACCCGTTGACCCGGATATTGGTATCTAACTTGCACCGAAATACGTGCCGGAACCAATGTCCACTAAAATCTAGCAAATAAAATGTCAACGAGTCCAGAATGATAATACAAACTCAACGGTATATCCGAAATTGGATTCCGATGAGCCGACGTCAAAAAGTTTCGTTGACCCGGACTGTGGGGCCCACTTTGCACCGAAATGCGTGCCAGGACCCACGTCCTCCAAATCTAACAAATTTTATATGAAAACGTGCCAAAACGACGCCACGAGTCTACTGGTGGTGTCAAAAATTGAATCCGGAGTCCCGGGTTCAAAAATAGAATTTTACAACTTGGAAATTACGAATTCGGACGGCCAACTTTGGCGTCGAATTCAACCAATCAAACGTGCTCACAATGAAACGAAACTGGAGGGTTAGGTAGAGGGTTGTACTAGCTTCGAATAGGAACTAGTAGCATGCCAGACGGAGCTGCGATGGAGGAGATACGAACCGACGAAGTTGGCTCCGTAAAACTGTCCAAAAATAACATAATTTAAACGGTCAACTTGGTGGCCGATTTTGATGTATCAAACGACAAAATTAACGGACAAACATTGATAGGAGTGAAGATGGATATACCGAGATTGAGATGGAGGAAGGAAATTGTCGATCCAACGGTCGGATTTTCTGGAAAATGCGTACGAAGTTGCTGTCCCGAAACTAGATTCTGACTTCGTTTCCGAGCGCGCGCCGACGGGAACCCGTGCCAAACGCACGAAACGCCTAGACGGCGCATCCCGGAGGATGGTGGCCGCCACAGGGTGGTTCTTGGGTGTCGCCCGGCCAGGGGGTGGCCGACCACGGCGGCGGCGGCCGGCGGCGGCGCGCGGTTGGCCGGTGCTCGCGCGCGCATGGCTGTGCATTTGCCGCTGCAGCTGCTGTTGTATGCTGCTGTTCGTGCGACTTCGCAGGCCCAGCGCGGCGGCAGTGCCGGCCTGGCGCGGAAACGAAGGCTAGGGACGGATGGTCGGAGGAGATGAAGAAGAGGTGGAGGTTGATGGTGGTGGTGAGGTGTTCATGGTGATGGTGATGAATGATGGTGATGGTAATGGTGGTGAAGAATAGGAGGAGGAGAGTGAGAGCTCGGCATGGGGGAGCTCGGGTGGTGGCTGAGGTGGAGTTTGGGAGGAGGAGGTCGGTGGTTGCTGCGCTAATGGTGGTGAGGGTGGTGGAGTATGGTGCTGATGATGGGGGTGGTAGAGAGAGTGTGAGAGAGAGTTAAAAGTGTGTGTGAGTATATTATATAAAGAGAGAGAGAGAGAGAGAGATATTATTAATGAGTGAAAATAGAGAGAGGGGGGGTGTAGTGTCGGCTGTGATGGGGGTGAGGATGGTGATGAGTGAGGGTGTAGGATATTTTAAGGAGGAGAGAGAGTAAGATATATGTGTATATATATATATTATATATATATATATATGTGTATATATATACAAGAGAGAGAATAAATATTTTGTGTAGGGAAGGGAGAGAAAACTATATAGGGTGTATGGGCAGACATGAGAGGGCATACACCAAATTGGGAGCACAAGGGAGATCAAATTGGGTTGGGTGTTAGGTCAAGTTGGACAAGCTTGGGGCCAAGATTTAATTAAAAATAATAATTTTAAACAAAATTAAATCATGGATAAAATGGGAGCACAAGGGAGATCAAATCGGTGGCACGCAAGTGGCACGTGCATAGTAGACTCAAAACAGGCCAGGGCCATATATTGGGTCGACTGGATTGGACTGATGTCGGTCCCGAAAATTAAATTGGAAATTAAGTCACAAATTACGGTGGATAATTAATTGGCCTAAATTGACCCAAAAGCTGTGCGAAGTAATGAAGCACAATATGGTATGTCTGAGTGGGACACGAAGGTCATAGGTGAAGAGCATCTCGAGTAGATCATGCATGACAAGTTGGTTTCGAAAAAAAAGACTAGTCTGGTGCTCCTAGATTAAAAGTTATGGTAACGTGCTTATGAGGATCAAGGAAAAGAGTGGAAAATCAATTAATAATTAAATAGTCTAAATTGACCCGAACTTGCGTGAAGCAAAAAGTGTACAAGGGAATAAGTTCGAGTGGGACACGATATATCAACATGAAGATAATCTCGTCTACTACAAACTTCAAGAAGAAAGTTTTCCAGGGGCTGGCATCCCTGATGCTTTAGAAATCCAAGTCACGGTAAAGAGCATTTAAGATCAAAATTAATTAAATATAATAAAATATCGAGAATAAATTATTTAGAAAATTCGAAAATAAATCCCAAAAATTTAGGGGACTTACATCCTACCACCTTATAAAAATTTCGTCCTCGAAATTAAAGGTTGGTAGTGGGGTTAAACATGATAGAAGGTTTAGGCAATTTTTTAGGCACGAGTTTGAGGCAAGATAAATGTATAATTATGATCGTTAACATCACGATCAAATGATTCAAGTCGACTTAGTCACGCCAGGTCATCTGGGTACGACTAAGCACAAGGAATTTGGATGTAATCAGGAAATGAAATCAAGGTCGAAAAGAGTTTAGATACGAGTGTCCAAAATCCAAACATGATCAAAATCGAAAGTCAATGTACGAGGGTTAATAGCATTGAAATCCAACCACGATAAAGAAATTAGTCTCAACACGATCTAAGTTGATCAACTTTCGAGTAAATCAGAATTTGGGCAAGATGGAGAATAAGATCAACGAAGGCTGGGCACGAGCATCCAAGGATGAAAATCCAAGTCACAAAGGAATTTAAAGTCATCTAAAGTCTAGTCAGCAACCAAGACTCTTTGGTACGATAAACAAGACGACCAAAATTGATTGGTCATGGACAGAAGGGAATAAAAATCTTAACAGTATCAAAATGTAAGAACAATTGAGATATAAAAATTTCAAAATTTTCAGAGTTTTCAAGTGTAGATGACAGATGTAGATATGAGATAGGTGATTGGTGTAATCAAGACATAGCTAAACAAGTCAAAGGAAATGATGGCAAGATGAGGAAATCATCATACGATGAGAAAAGAAATGAATGATACATCAAAAAATAAGGGTATGAATTGTCCTCATCATTTGATCAAAAGAAGTGAATCAATTTAAGATACGACCTGATAACCATACACGTCTATCCAAAACCATGCTACCAGAATTTACGCCACGCCAGTAAACATAGCTGCAATAAACGATAGAGTCCATAACTAAGGTATACATCTTATAATCATGTCATCTAGATTCCTTACCACGCCAACCGATATGGCTTCAAGAGAATCTAAATTCCATAACTAGGATTGTATATCCAAAATTAGACTCCATGTCCCTGTCGTGCTAGCTAGTATGACTGCGATAAATTCTAAACTCTATGAATAAAGTAGACACTTACCGTTCTCATCGTCCTCATCAAATATGCTTATCAGGATATCTTAACTTAATCCATAAAAATGATCTCAACAAAATTAAAATCGGAGTCAACAACAAACGAACATCAAGATTAAAAATTCAGCAACGAATCAAGGATAAGTAATGAAAACTAACAGAAATAGATTCCGAGACAGGATTTAGGAAAAGTTCTCAGGAGAAGTTCCAAAGGTACTATCTAGGTCAAGATTGAAAGTTCTAGAATATAATCTAAATAATCTCAACCTTGATATAAGATTGGCAAATCATATTCGATTCTCAACCTAGAGGATATATAAGTTCAACTTATACCTTTCCTCTGGGATCTACAACTCATCCCAAGAAGGAATAAAGTTGATAACAGACAGATGTTTCAAAAATTAGGACGGACGGGAACAATGGAAAAAGTTTCGAAAAGTTTGAAATAAGATTTCCAGGGATCATCTCTGGAATCTACCAAGAGTTTCTAATATGTGACTGAGTACCAAAATCCTAAAATATTCCATGACTCAACCTTAATCCTAAGGCAGGCTCGCAGTAGTACAGATAAGCTCAAGTACCACCATGACTTCACATTAATTACAAAGACTGACCTGCATGGGCTACCACTAAAAATGTGTCACGACCCGCACCCGGATATACGGGTACGAATACGTGGGCCACGCCCAGCCTACGTCGCAGTATCGGCGGTAGAGCGCCGTCAAGTACCTTATACTAACTACAACTTCTAAAGATCCATAACTAGAAATGTACTCATGTCACATCATGAAAACTAAGGAAGATAAGACAAAAAATAATAACAATATCACTAGAACAACTAGAATCTACAATGATCATATGAGACAAGAATAAAATAGAGGAAAAACAATAACAAAACTAATAACTACCAGACCTAGAACTCCTGAGAGACAATTCACGGTAAAGAATACCGAGAACCACCCCAGCAAGCAACATCATGTAGTCCAGTACTGAAGGTACAACTACTCCTAAAATTTTATCAACATATCCAGTCAGGACGTAACGAGCACAAATCTCAAATAACAGTTCTAATTAGATGATATTAAAAATGTAGTAGTAAATAGAGAGAATATACTAGGTAAAGTAGAGCGTACTTGTATCTTGACAGGGTATATCCAAAACTGTAATAAGATAAGATAAGAGAACAGTGTATAAAATGTACAAAAATCTGGAACTGCTATCTATGTGAGTTTAGCACTAGTTTCAACATGTGATCGGCTTAGAACTTGATACAATGTTTGGCCTGGCTAATCATACGTGAGTGTATGATTAACACTATACAATGATGATACAATATAGTACTGTGGGGTATTGATCACATATCTACGCTAACACCCCCATCCCTGACTAATATAGTAGATCCAGTCATGACACGTCATGACACATATTCTCTGTGAAGTAGCTCTCCTTCACAGGAATTGTGTCTATACAATGAATAAGAAAACAAGGAAGACTTGCACAAGGCATACCATATATAAGAGGAATAACATCTTATGACGGGATCCAAATAAATACCAATCCGTGTGAACAATGTGTCAAGAGAACAAGGATATCTACACTAAATAGTAGAAACAAAGACGATATCATAAAATAAAATTATTATCAGAGAATATACTCGCCTGAGAACCGGTAGAATATGTCAACTAAGTCCAAGAATAGTGTCTCGAGGACCTATAGATGGAATACTGTATCAATATAAGGGTTTGGAAGTAAAATCAAGTCATACTAAGTTAAACTAGGTCAAGGCAAGTCAAACTAGATCAATCTAATTCAAGGGTTGACTTACAGTTGACTTTTGGTCAACTGGTCAACTCTGGTCAATCTTAGGTCAACTCTCGGTCAAACTTGACTAACGTTGACTAACAGTTGACTTTGGGTCAACTGGTCAACTCTGGTCAATCCTAGGTCAACTCTAGGTCAAACTTGACTAATATTGACTAACAGTTGACTTTGGGTCAACTGGTCAACTCTGGTCCAGTTCTAGTCAATTTTTAGGCTACGGTTGACTTTCGGTTGACCTTTAGTTATAATAGTCAACTGTGGTCAACTATGGTCAAAACTAGTCTAACCTAGGTCAAATGTTGACTCTACTTCGACGTTCAGTCAAAGTAGTCAACAATGGTCAAACGGGGTCAAAGCTAGTCTCTATAAACATCTACAAGGTCAACACATTCAATTTCAGTGGTTGTGAAATCACTGGAATCGAAGGATCTCAAAATACCACAAAAGAGAAAGATTTTAATAATATGGTAAAAACCTACAGATGTTGTCGGATGGTAAAACAACTATTACCAACGTGTCCAGAATGGTCGAAATAGCTAGAATAGCCTGTCCAAAAGTCCAATTTGAACACAGGAGCAAAAAGGTAATTTCGAGTCAAAACGGTGTCCGTGTCGGACCCGCTTTGCACCAAAAAATGTGCCAAAGTAAAATTGTACTAAACCTAACAAATTATATGTCCACGAATCTAAAATGATGATACGAACCCAACGGTATATCCAGAATTGGATTCCGTTGACCCGATCTCAAATTGGTCCGTTGACCAGGACAATAAAATTCCGATTTACAAGGAAAAGCGTGTCAGAGCCAATGTCCTCAAAACTCAGCAAATTATATGTCAACGAGCCCAGAATGATGATACGAACTAAACGGTATATCAGGAATTGGATTCCGATGAGCCGAACTCAAAATGACCCGCTGATCCGGATATTGGTATCCGACTTGCACCGAAATGCGTGCCGAAACCAATGTCCACTAAAACCTAGCAAATAATATGTCAACGAGTCCAGAATGACGATACGAACTCAACGGTATATCCGGAATTCGATTTTGATGAGCCGGCGTCAAAAATTCTCGTTGACCCGGACTGTAGGGCCCGCTTTGCACCGAAATGCGTGCCAAGATCCACGTCCTCCAAATCTAACAAACTTTATATGAAAATATGCCAAAATGATACCATGAGTCTACTGTTGGTGTCAGAAATTGAATCCGGAGTCTCGGGTTCAAAAATAGAATTTTACAACTTGGAAATTATGTATTCGGACGTCCAACTTTGGCGTCGAATTCAACCAATCAAACGTGCTCACAATGAAACGAAACTGGAGGGGTAGGAAGAGGGTTATAGCAGCTTCGTATAGGAACCAATAGCACACCAGATGGAGCTGCGATGGAGGAGATACGAACCGACGAAGTTGGCTCTGCAAAACTATCCAAAAATAACACAATTTAAACGGTCAACTTGTTGGCCGGTTTTGATGTATCAAACGACGAAATTAACGAACAAAAATTGATAGGAGTAAAGATGGATATACCGAGATTGAGACGGAGCAAGGAACCCGTGCGAAGTCTCTGTCCCGAAACGAGATTCTGACTTCATTTTCGAGCGCGCGCCGACGGGAACCCGTGCCAAACGTACGAAACGCCTAGGTGGTGCATCTCGGAGGACGGTGGCCGCCACATGATGGTACCTGGGGGTCACCCAGCCAGGGGGTGGCCGGCTACGGTGGCAGCGGCCGACGGCAGCACGTGGTTGCCGGTGCTCGCGCGCGCGGCTGTGCATTTGCCGCTGCAGCTGCTGTTGTATGCTGCTGTTCGCACGACTTCGCAGGCCCAGCACGGCGGCGGTGTCGGCCTGGCACGACAGCGATGGCTAGGGGCGGATGGTCGAAGGAGATGAAGAAGAGGTGGAGGTTGATGGTGGTGGTGAGGTGTTCATGGTGATGGTGATTAATGATGGTGATGGTAATGGTTGTGAAGAATAGGAGGAGGAGAGTGAGAGCTCGGCATGGAGGAGCTCGGGTGGTGGCTGAGGTGGAGTTCGGGAGGAGAAGGTCGGTGGTGGCTGCGCTCATGGTGGTGAGGGTGGTGGAGTATGGTGCTGATGATGGGGGTGGTAGAGAGAGTGTGAGAGAGAGTTAAAGTGTGTGTGAGTATATATAATATATAAAGAGAGAGAGATATTATTAATGAGTGAGAATAGAGAGAGAGGGGGGGTGTAGTGTCGGCTGTGATGGGGGTGAGGATGGTGATGAGTGAGGGTGTGGGATATTTTAAGGAGGAGAGAGAGAAAGATATATGTGTATATATATTATATATATATATATATATATATATATATATATATATATATATATATATATATATATATATATATACAAGAGAGAGAAAACTATGTAGGGTGTATGGGCAGACATAAGAGGGCATACACCAAATTGGGTTGGATGTTGGGTCAAGTTGGACAAGCTTGGAGCCAAGATTTAATTAAAAATAGTAATTTTAAATAAAATTAAATCTTGGATAAAATGGGAGCACAAGGGAGATCAAATCGATGGCACGCAAGTGGCACGTGCATAGTAGACTCAAAATAGGCCAGGACCATATATTGGGTCGACTGGATTGGACCGATGTCGGGCCCGAAAATTAAATTGAAAATTAATTCAAAAATTACGGTGGATAATTAATTGGTCTAAATTGACCCAAAAGCTGTGCGAAGCAATGAAGCACAAGATGGTTTGTCTGAGTGGGACACAAAGATCATGGGTGAAGAGCGTCTCGAGTAGATCATGCATGACAAGTTAGTTTCGAGAAAAAGACTAGTCTGGTGCTCCTAGATTAAAAGTTATGGTAACGTGCTTATGAGGATCAAGGAAAAGAGTGGGAAATCAATTAATAATTAAATGGTCTAAATTCACCCGAACTTGTGCGAAGCAAAAAAAGTACAAGGGAACAAGTTCGAGTGGGACACGATATATCAACATGAAGATAATCTCGTCTACTACAAACTTCAAGAAGAAAGTTTTCCAGGGACTGGCATCCCTGATGCTCTAGAAATCCAAGTCACGGTAAAGAGCATTTAAGATCAAAATTAATTAAATAAAATGAATTATCGAGAATAAATTCTTTAGAAAATTCGAAAATAAATCCCAAAATTTTAGGGGGCTTACAATAATGGGGTCATGGATATTGCATTCAATATGGACTGTTTCGATCAGTATCGGTATTGATTAGTATTAATCAGTATCGGTATTGGATATCGGTATGCCAAACAATCGGTGTGGACTGTATCTGACAGGTATTGGCCGATACAGAAAGTCTAAAACTATGGTGTTTTGCTAATAAATATGCAATTGTATGGTGATTTGCGGCCAGAATACTTCAAATGTGTAAGTTTACCTTCAAGCCTTGAAGACTTCTAATGTGCAAGATTGTAGCAGAATACTTAATCTTTGTTCTCTAGGAATAAAAATTCAGCTTCAATCAGTTTTGTAAATATTCCTTTGGTAATAATTGCTTGCCAAAAGCTCCTACTAAGGATCTATTCTTGGTAGAAAATGGCTGGTCCTGGTCCCCAAGCTAAACAACAAAATTTTGAGCTTTCAATTGCTATCTTACATAGGATAAGGTTGACCCCTTGAGACGCTGGAACAAATAAAAATTAACAGAAGGAACTGAAATATAACCATATAGTAAGATGGGAAAGAAAGGATACTTAGTTAAGTTTTCTTGTTGTAAGGTTCCTATATAATGGTGTCATGGATGTTGCATTCTATATGGACAGTTTCGATCAGTATCGGTATTGATTAGTATTGATCAGTATCGGTATTAAATATGCAATTGTATGGTGATCTGCAGCCAGAATACTTCTAATGTGTAAGTTTACCTTGAAGCCTTGAAGCCTTCTAATGTGTAAGATTGTAGCAGAATACTTAACCCTAAAAATTTTGATATCAGTTTGCCTGAAATCTCCCTATATTCTGTCGAATGTTTAATATCATATTCTGATTAAAAAATTTTTTATGTACATGTCATTATATGTCTATGATCTTTGCCTGAAATCTCTCTACATTTTGCCTGAAATCCCTACTTTATTGACCCAATTAGATTCTATGTCATTATATGTCTATGATCTTTGTATTTGTTGCTATACTCTTTAGAAACTTCAGACTATCTTTGGACATTATATGTTTAATAGCCAATACCATTGTTTGCTCAATTATTTTTTGTATTTTTGATGAAGTGCTCAAACAGTGCTGCAAAGAGAACCAAAAAGCACCGAAAAGCTTCACGAATTGCTGCTATTATTGCATGTAGACAAGAAAAGAACCAGTCCTTACTAATATTTGATGACATTTCTAATGATGATTCCAACTCTCCACCTAAAACATCATCAAACACATTAATTACCAAATGGTTCCGTAGATGAGTTCAATGCAGAAAAACCAAAAAGAACACCTATGGGTAAGGCAAGATGTTTGGCAGTTAGAAAACAGGTAAAACATGCTTCTCTGCCCCTTGATTTCAACCATGGAGGCCAGCCTATCAAAGAAACTGCTGCAAAGTTTAGTTCTTTCTTTGGCGTGACGGCAAGAGAGCTACTACCGGTTAATATGACTAAATGGAAGGATGTCTCAATAGACTTCAAAGGTCAGATTTGGGAACATGTAACGGTAAGGTTGTTAGTATTGTTATTGATTTTTTTCTTATATTTTACATGATATTTAACCACCATATTTGGATCATATTTTGTAGCAAAATTTTGATGTTGATGAGTGCCACAAGGACTATACTTTTAGAAAGCTACTTAAGATTTGGTGAGATTGATGATCCAATCTGGTGAAACAAGTGAGGACACAAGCGGAAGTGGTAGGCCTACAACGTGCTTATAGTCTTCTCAAACCTGCAAATATTGAATCTCTGGATAAGTGGATGAAATTTATTAAAGCCAGAACACGTCCTAATTCTTTGGTAATTCTAGTTTTAAGAATTTGTAGTACATACTTCATTTTCTTACATACTTTTGTATCTCGTTATTATCACCAATATTTTTTGTAGGAAAGAGCTGAAAAATTCAAAGAGATGCGAGCAAAACAACTTGATTTAGTGCATCGTACAAGTAGAAAAAGTTTTACCGTTGTTGAAGAGGAGTTGGTAAGAATAATAGTTTAGGTTCATATATTCTTTAAAATGTGCGATAAGTGTTGATTATCTAATTTTTTTTTTTTTTACTTTGCAGAAGGAAAAAAGTACGGCACCTGATGAAATTTCAAGGATTGATGTTTGGATTCATGCATATGAAGCAAGAAAGAAAAATTCAGAAGGGGAAGTTCAAGACTCGAAAATAGTGGTAACAATATCTTAATGTATTTAAGCTCACTTTTGTTTGTTTTTATAATTTAGTATTCATATATCTGCAATTTTTGTTTTTCTAGCAACAAGTAAAGCAATATAAGGCAAGGAAGACCCTTCACAAAAGAATACTATAACAAATGATGCTGTTGCAAAAGTACTTGGTCCAGATCCATGAGGAAGAGTAAGAGGGCTTGGATTTGGAGCAAATCCTTCAAAAGTGGATGGTCAAATTCATATGGGTAATAAAGTCAAAAGACTAGAGAATGAAGTGGAAAGCTTGAAGGGCTTAGTGAAAGATCTCTTTGTTCGGTTAGACAAAGGAGAAAATAACTCTGTAAGTTTATGAAATATATATATTAACTTTTCTTTTGGTCTTGTCATTGCATTTGATAACAAAATTTGAAATTTGGCCTATTTAATATAATGACTATAGGGAAACACAAGTATTCAACATTCGGCCAACAACATAGCAAAAAGAAAACGCAAAAAAAAATCCCAACGATCAACTATCTTTTAATGAGAGATCAAAAAGCAAACAAAAGGAAGGTAATGAGAGAGCACAAAATAAAAAAAACATTAAAATTTATGCTAATGAGAGAGGACAAAAGAAAAAAAACAACAAAGCAAGTGGAGCAAGTATATAAGATTTTGGTAGTGAAGGAGCACAAAGAAGACAAAATGAATTAGCGAGTGGTGCTAAAGGTTCTAATCTTGAGAATAAGATGTGCAAATTGCTTAGTTGGTTTGCGAAAGATAAAGTTGTTGTTGCTACCGCTGAAATTTCATCAACAGATCCAAGTGCACTGGTCCATCATGTTCCTTTAGGCCATGATTGTTGGAAAGTTTGGGTTCGCGATGTGATTGATAACATTGTTTTGTATCGACCAACATCTGAGTTCGGTAAACTTGCTTGTGCTGAATAAAGTACGATTGCATGGCCTATCAAATATATCAAATTGGATTAGGCTTCTTTATTTGAGGTAAAACTGCATTTTTCTCAAGTTTTTTCTAAAAGTATAATTTTTAAGCATTTCTTACTATGTGATTCTTTTTCTTCTATAGGTTTAAAAACAAAATCTGGACTACACAATAAAATGTGGACATTTACTTTATGAGGTTAGTCTTAGAATGTTATATGATATTTTTCTTATCGTAATATGTCATAATGTGGACTGAAATGTGGATTAGGCATCTTCCATTTGCAGTCTTTCATAAAAAAAGCTTGAATAAAAAATATGACCTCTAAAAAACTCCTATCTTACGTTGTCTTCAGTTTTGTACTTCAAAAGTATGTTACTGTCCTGATCAGCATGTACTATATTAATTAATCCTAAACTTTAATTTGTTACTGTCCTGATCAATATGTGCTATATTATTGTCCTAATCATTATGGTTGATAAATAGTCCCTGTTGACATACAAGCATCTTAGGGGTCTCCTTTAGGCCAATTAATAATGAAAATATTAAAATTGTACTTAGCCGTTGACAAGTGAGAAAATTAGTATGACAAAGTAGCAAAGTAGCAATTAGGGGTCTCCTTTAGGCCAATTACAATACCTTGCATCTTGTGATCAATCTTAAGATAAATGCATGGTTATCTACTCCAGAGAATTAGTGTGGCAAAGTAGCATGAGAAAATATAATGCTGACCATGAAGGAGTTATAAAAGTAAGAGAGGACATGGCCATATACAAAATCTCACTAACCAAATACATCAGACGTGAAGAAATGAATGGGAGGGGAAGGAACAACTGATTGAGCAATGGTTGTGTTTATGCATACATTAATTTGTGCCCATATTACTCATTTATTTATGTATATTTTATCATTGTTGTGTTTATATATACATCAAATTGAATATAATGAACTAAAACACATTTTATGTTTGTGCATGTTATCAATCAATAAAAAAATTGGATTTTGTGTTTGAAGCTTCACCTCTGCAACAATTTGAGCCAAAATTTGTCATAGAAGACAATTTACATTTCCCCTCCCCCCCCCCCCCCCCCCCCCCCCCCCCCCCAAAGTAGGACAAATTATGAAAAGAAGCTCAATTTGTATTGAAATATTGTATTGTTCTTACAATTCAGTACTAAAATACTTTTGGAGTTCATGAAACAATATGGCATGATATACTTTGGCATGGCCTTTTGTTTGCTATGGTTATATTTTGGCTATTGAATTCGATTAATTTTTATGATATCACGTGTTTGGATTTTTTTTGAATTTCTTTTCACTTTTGTAGTTTGATTGGGATTATATGTCAGTCAACTATTTCTTTAACTTATTTTTGCTATGTTCTATACTTTGTTTACCAATATTGATATCCTTGTTTAAATAAATAGGAATTGGTATGGAAATAATAATAATAATAATAATAATATTATTATTATTATTATTATTATTTGATAAAAAATTCATAAAAAATCATTTACGGCATGCTATATATGTCATAAATGGTAACTATAATTTGTCAAAAGTATCTTTTACGACATCAAAATGTATGTCATATTTGATCCTGTGGGAATAACTATTACGGCGTGCATCTATATGTCGTATTTGACCCAGCACGAATATCTATTACGGCGCACACATGTATGCCGTGAAAGAGAAATTACGGCACACGAAATATGTCGTAAATGGTTGTCGAAATTCTGTGAAAAATATCTTTTATGGCGCACACATGTATGTCGTGAAAGAACAATTACGGCATACGAAATATACCGTAAATTGTTGTCGAAATTCTGTGAAAAATATCTTTTACGGCACACACATGTATGCCGTGAAAGAACAATTACGGCACACGAAATATGCCATAAATGGTTGTCGAAATTCCGTAAAAACATATTTACGGTGTTAATTTGTTTACATTTACGGTATTGTAAATGTGCCGTAAATAATAAGATCATTTACGACATGAGCTTTTATGGCACCAAAATGTACGCAGTTAAATCTTATTTACGGCACGTTTCGCGCGCCATAAATGACCGTTTTTCTTGTAGTGTTGTAGTTATAAAATTTATTAGAAGCGGAATGGGCTATAAGTAATTATGCCACCAACTTTAGTTAGATCTAGTGCACTTGTAAGCATTGCTTAAGTGAGTAGTGTGTGTTGTTGTTGGGTACATGTGCTGTGCAAACACAGAAAAAGAGGAGTTTATTTGGAAAAATTAATCAATGGAGGGCTCATTTCCAACTATCAATTATCTATTCACATGTTATGCAAGACAAAACGATGGTAGAGATGAGTTGGATTGAGTGCACTATTGGTTTGTGGAGAGGGTTTTTATGCAAATTTACAATCATGATTACTTGAACCAACATGTGATAGAGAGAAACAATCATGGTCAGAGAGTGAAAACAAGGGATTATTGCAATTATGCCAAAATATCTAAGAGAGATAAATAGGAAAGCCATGAGCCCATGCATGTGGTGTTTTCGTTCTCTTACGTGTGCATAATACAACTTCCTATACATGTGAACAGTGAGCTATTTTTCTTCATCTCTAATAAATTCTATAGTTCTACTATATTTCTTTCTATAGAATCTAAGAGAATGGAAGTAAACCTTACCCAAAAAAAACTCGAGGAAGTTCTTAGCGTCAGCCTCGAAGGGTACTCACAGGCAGACGCGGACATGAAAAGAAGGTTGGATCGTCATGCAGTCGATCTCGGGCTATTTGGTGGCGTTAGTCGTGTCAGCGGTCGACGAGTGCGGCTCGGGTCGATGGGTTGCTCCAAAGGAGGAAGATGGTAATGCTTTAGCTTTTGTTTTAATATTTCTTTTCTATAAAAAAATGAAAGAAAATTACGAATGGGAAAGGATAAATGGGAGGGTATGAATGGAAGGATCCAGAATAGAAAGAGTCGGAGGTTACAAATAGAAGAGATTGGGGGTTTGGATGGGAAGAAGTTGGGGTTATGGAATGGAAGGGTCAGGATTATCGAAGGAAGAGGTTGGGGTTATGGAATGGAAGAGTGGGTAGATTTTAGTTAAGTGGACTTGGTGTTAAAGAGTAAGGAAATAATATTGGCCTTTTCCTAGACTATGTTAGAGGAAATATATAAAAATATAGGCTAAAATAAATAGGAAACTGTTTGGTTTTATAATTGGGTCATGGAAAAGAAATAACTTTTAGGTGGGTGTTTAGATTAGACTTAGCCAAGCATATGGTCAGTAGTTTGGCTGAGGAAATTTATTTAGGAATA
>JANAVB010029216.1:8599936-8659936 GCA_029216955.1 Iris pallida
GCCTCGGCTCTCCTGGATGGCGATTTGGATCTAAGACTCGGTCGCCCCCATTGCAATGGGGGGGGGGGGGGGGGGGGGGGGGGGGGTCCCCCCCTCCTCTCCCTCCTTATGATCCCTTCCCCCTCCCCTCGGCTATCCTGGAGGTTTCTAGCGAGGCTCCCACCGCTGAGGTCTTGCCTTCCGATGTGCTTGGGGAAGGGTCGGGCCCCCTCTGACAGCGGGTGGACATGGTGTCTTTCACCACTCCATCGGACGTATCCTCTGCTCCTCTATTCTCTCCTCCACTGGCGATGGCGCCCAGCCGATCTCTAGCTGGTGTCGTGATGTCATTTCTTCTGCAGTGCTTTGGGCCTCAGTCGTCTAGATTGGCGAGGGCGGCCAGGCCTGCGTTGCCCTTCTTCCTGCCTACGGTTGCACCTTCTGCCCCCTTTTGTTCGTCGCCCCGTGCATTGACAGACATCCCCTCTCGTACGGCCTCTTCGGTCGGGTGTGGTCTCCTCGTACCCCCCGGTGTTTCCCAAGTCATGGTGGCTGCATCTTTGCCTATAGTTCAGTCTTCTACTTTGGCCCCAACAGCTTTCGCGGCTGCGGCTCCGTCCGTGGCGTGTCTCCAGCTAGGCTGCCTCTCCCCCTTTGGTTCGATCTTTCTTGGCGGCAACTGTAGGTTCAGTTTCTCCAGTGAAGTTGGTGCTCTCTCCCCGCTCTTACTGTCATGCCCCGACCCAGAATCACCTGAATTATCGTCCTCGCAGGAGGCATGATGCCGTACGAGCCTGGAGTTGCGCTCGTACAAGGCAAGTTGACAAGTTCTCAAATGGTTATCTTTGAATTGATATTAACAGCAAAAGGAAAACAGAGTATATGAAACAATTCTCTTTATTGATATTCGAACTGAGATTATCAAGGCTTTCGATAGCCCAACAATATATGCCAGATTGGCTACAACACTCAGGTTCTCTCTTACCCACAAAGGATTTCACCGTTTCATACATCATGCCTTCTATATCTCGGCCGTATCAATCCTGTTGCAAGTCCGAGCGTCAATGCGATCGCACGCTTCAATACGCTTCGACATTCCAAGCCTCTGCGCGATCAAGCGAAGCTTCGCCGCGAGCAATCCATTTTCTGCACCCTGCATAAAAGCTGGTGGGGGATCAGTACGTTCGTCCTCGTATGTACTGACGAAAAGACCTTCCTTCTAAACCGACATTTTAGTGTTTATGTTCAATCATGCAACTTAGCTTATGATCTGGCTATATTCTCCTTAGTGTCAATTTCATGGCATATTCGAAAGCGTAAAGCATGTTATCATGGCAAGCATGTTATTCCAATTGAATAGGCAAGCAGGCAAGCAATCTCGTGTTTGTTTTGTGGTGCGACTTCTTACCAAGTCGACACACTCGTCCTTGCACTGACGCAAGGTGAATACGCCCCATTCCTTTTCTGTCATGTTATAAGTGCTCTATATGTAGGATCTATGTGCGGAACACATACGTGCCTGCACTTTCAACCCATCATTCCTTAACTCTATGATGGTCGTTGGCGTATCTGCACCAAAATGAACTAAAGGCGTTTCTTTTCTTTATCTTTTCTTTTCTCTCTTTCTTTTCTTTCCCTCTTTCTTTTCTTTCCCAAATTTGGGTAGTCCGGCGTTTCATGGGTTGGGTCTCTATCCCAAATACTATTGCATACCATTATTTGCGGCTTTTTACATCTATAACTGGGTGCTAATCGGACTTCACAGATGTGCACCTATCAAAGATTATATCCCTCCTAGGCCGAACGGTTCCGGTGCCCTCGTGCACCCGTTCGGAGGGAACATTCCGTGCACGGAAGATATCACAATTATCTCAAGTCCATTCGACCATGCAATGCCCTATTTTCAAACAACCAACATAGTCTTGAGCACGAGACTCAGACTTTATCAAACAACCAAATATAGTCTTGAGTCCGAGACTCAGACTTTATCATCTCGTATTTCTTCCATTAACTTTCTATGTTATTACATTTCATACTTCGTTTCAATGTTCAATGGCATCATGCCTTAACTCAATGTTCTTCAACCGAACGACCCGAAGGTCCCGAACACCTTTCGAGGCATCATGTCATATCCGACAGTTCCGCCACATTCATGCCACAACTGTATTCTTTCGCAACGAAGCCATCTTTTATGAACTCGTGCACGTAGGCACATTTCGACCGTATTTCTATGTTCTATGCCTTAGTGTTCAACGTTCGTGGCTTGCAAACTAGGGCGCTCGCCTATTGTCTTTCAATGTTCTAGCCTTCTAACTCGTGCACGAAGGTACGGAATGGTTCGTGCACTAAGGCACTCGTCGAATACAGTTATCCCATGTTCTTGCGGCTTGCGCACCGAGGCGCTCGCCTTTGTGATATTCAATGTTCCATAGTGACTCGTGTTACACCCCAGAACCAGAATACTGGAGAGCGGGGGCAGACATAGCCACCTACGTATATTGAAGTGCAACCCACCTCGCTATATGGTCACGTCTGTCTAGATACATGAGGGTTTAACTACAAGCCAACAGTCTCTTATGGTCATGGACAAGCCTAGTGTCTCAATCAAAAGTAAGTAAGTAAATATTACAAGATGTAAGATCACCAAATATACAATAGTAAGGCGTCCCAAACATTACATATTCAGCTGATCATGAAGCTAGTCGTTACAAAATGTGAAGACTAGCAAGAGTTTAGTCATATATGATCAACCCTAGGATCTATCAATCATGTTACAGCTCGTAGGCAGACAGTAAGTAAATGCAATTGAGCTAAACAGGTGCTCGTCGGCTAAACGCCACAAAAGAATATTTTTATAATAAAGTGGAAGATCAAAAAATAAACCCACTCGTTGTGCTGGTTACGCCTGGTGGTCACCATCGGGCTGGAAAGTCGGTAGATCCTCTGCAGCTGCTCCGAAATCTGTCCATACAAAACCAGCTGGGTCAGACCCCAGAAAGAGCAAGTGCCACAATGGAAGCTTCACTTAGGAACTAAAACCAGCAATTAACACAGGATAATAATAAGTAGTAAGAACTGGAAATAAGTAAAAACATATCAGGATGATATACGATGAGATAACCATGGAACTATTCAAATAACCAGGTTACAACCCGTAAACCAAACAAGGACCGGGGTTGTAACCCTTCATCTGAACGGAGATCAAGGCAAGACTAGACTGGTTATTCCATCCAATCAATCACGGCCAAGCAATGAGGACGGCTTGATACTTTAACTAACTAGGGTTATCACAGGCCTAGTTACTAACAAGATGCAGCGAGATTATTCCACAGCCACAAGCCCTGCAGACCATCCAGGTTATCCAGGTCAAAATATTAGGGGTTGAATTCAGGTGGGTACATCGTCCAGGAAATGCATGTACCCTTAAGTAGCTTGAAGGGTGCAACACATGACCGTGTGCTGGAAATGTGCCCTACTCGACGGCAGGCTATAAATCCCAGGCGCGCCCAGGTAACAGGATTGCCTGTAGCTGGGAAATCTCTTCATGACTACTGTGTTATTCTAGTTATTAGCCTTAGTCCATTTCAGTAGGTACTCCTGACCGTGGTACTCAGGAGTCTCTTCCTAAATATGATGCAAGACAGGACTGGTTTATTTGTACAAGCACAATCGCCCACGGTGTCCAAGTTATTTATACTGGTCATGTCATGTCATGGAGCCGTCGCAACAGCTTATCAGGATAAATCATGTCAGGTTACTTGTCAGGAGTGCACCACGGCGCGCCACTATCATGTCATGTTACTTGTTAGGAGTGCACCACTACGGGTCACTGTCGTGTTTAGGGATGTATGTACAAAATAACATAGCACAAGCATGCATCAGTAGACCCAATGTTACCCTGAGAGTTACAAGACATGAGTTAACAAAATAATAGTAAAATAATAATAATTAAATAACAAGGCAAGACACGGGGAGGAGCCATACGGCTCAGAGAAATGAACCCATACGGCTGGGTCGATGCGGTTCCATGCGGCCCAGAATTCGAGCTAATGCGGCTGGGGAGTGGATAAGCCTATACGGCTGGGGAGAGAGCAGCCCATGCGGCTGGGGGAAAGAAATCCATACGGCTTGCGGGGAGGGGGCATATGCGGCTGGCGGAGAACACTCGTGCGACAGGGTCGGACGGAGTCCCATGTGGCCAGAAAGAGATGGGTCACATGCGGCTCAATTCGGTCCGGGTCATGCGGCTGGGTCCAAGTAGTGCCATGCGGCTCGGTCCCATACGACTGGGATGAGTCCTATGCGGCTGCAGGAAGATGGGTGCATATGCGGCTGGGAGGGGCAGAGCACGTGCGGTTGGGAGTGACTGGGGGCTTATGCGGCCAGGGGAAATTCGGGCATATGCGGTTCCAAGAAGTTCAGGTATATGCGGCTGGAATCAAGTTCATGCGGCTCAAATGAGGGAAAGCTTATGCGGCTGGAGCTCGCGCATGCGGCTAGAAGTGGAACTTGCCGCATAAGGCTATGCGGCTAAGTTCATGCGGCTGGGGAGACTAAGCGCGGCTGGAACTGTTCTTCTTCTCCAAATTTCCGAGAAGAAGAGCACCATGAAGCCATACTTCCAAGCTCCATAAAACCTTCATCCGGAGACCAAATTCGAACTTCCATAGGTCAAATTGGGGCAGAATGAAATCCTCTACAACATGGAACCATCAAAACTTGAAAATAACAATGATAAACAGATCAAAACCTAAGAAATTCTAAAATGACATAAACTTAGATCTACAAGCAATGAGCCATGGAAATTAGAAATGCCAAGAACTAAAGTGCTTTAGAATGCTGTGAAGAAGAGAATGGAACAATAAAATTTGGGTTCCTCTATGAAGCAAGATACACTTGCCTAGATCTCTCTCTCTCTCTCACAGGTTGGTGAGGAGTTAATGGTGGGGAAGAAGAAGAGTAATGAGGAGGGAGAAGGGAGAGGGGGCTAATAAATGGAGATGTTGGTGGTACGTAGGAGGTTCTCCCCTTGGTCCATATTAAACCAAAAGCAACCCTAAACCGAACCAAACCTAACCAATACAAGCCAAACCAAACCAAGATGAACCATGGCCAAGCAAATGAAAATACCTAATAAACGAAGCAAGGAGACATGCAATATAAGATAAAATATGTACACGTATTCCAAAATACGTAATACGAACTATAGGCATTACAACTCTACCCACCTTAAAAGAATTCCGTCCTCGAAATTTAATTAAAGGGCTAGAGGGACAAGGACAAGCTATACTAATCACAAGCAAGTTATAACTAGGCAATCAATCATTCATTCAAGCAAGGAACTAAGGGTGTAAGGCATAAGAAGGACATTATACCTTACAAGTCGAACAGGTCGGGATATCGCGATCAGATGTCATCCTCATGCTCCCATGTTGACTCATCCAAAGAGTGATGACCCCAAGCAACTCGGACTAACTTGATAGTCTTGTTCTTGAGCATCTTCTTTCTTCGGTCCAATATAGACACGGGCTTCTCCTCATACGAAAGGTTGGTACCAACAACCAATTCTGAATAATCCAGGATATGGCTCGGGTCCGGGATATACCGTCGCAATTGGGATACATGGAATACGTCATGCACCTCATATAGCGACGGCGGGAGAGCGAGACGATAGGATACATCACCTACTCGTTCCAGAATGTCGAACGATCCTATATACCTAGGACTAAGCTTTTCTCGTATGCCGAAACGAATGACGCCACGGTTAGGCGAAATCCTCAGGAATACATGGTCGCCGACCGAAAACTCAAGAGGGTGTCGATGAGAATTAGACCAATAGCACTGGCGATCTTGAGCAACACGAAGATGGTTCCTGACTCTTCTGACCACTTCAACTGTCTGAGCAATCATTTCTGGGCTAAGCATCTGCCTTTCTCCAACATCATCCCAGGCTAGCGGGGACTTGCACTTCCTACCATACAGTACCTCGAACGGTGCCATTTGGATACTGGCCTGGAAACTATTGTTGTACGAAAACTCCACCAGGTGCAGGTGATCTTCCCACGAACCACCGAAGTCAAGTGTACATGACCGCAACATGTCTTCAAGGGTCTGAATTGTGCGTTCCTACTGGCCATCTGTCTGCGGATGATATGCTGAGCTAAACTGGAGGTGAGTTCCCAAACTCTCTTACAGGCTACGCCAAAAGTACGACGTAAACCGGGAATCTCGGTCCGAGGTGATACTGACTAGCACACCGTGAAGCCTGACGATCTGTCTGAGATACATCTCTGCTAGTTGAGCCGTCGACTGACCAACTCTGAATGAAAGAAAGTGGGCCACCTTCGTGAGCCGATTAACTATAACCCAAATAGCATCTCGACCAGCTGGGGATCTAGGTAATCCAGTCACGAAGTCCATGGTCACATGCTCCAACTTCCATTCTGGAATTAGCAAGGGCTGAAGATGTCCGGATGGCCTCTGATGTTCAGCTTTAACTTGTTGGCAAACCAAACATCGAGAGACAAACTGGGCTATCTCCTTCTTTTTGCCATTCCACCAGAAGTGCTAATGAATATCACGGTACATCTTTGTACCACCGGAATGAATGGAATATTAAGAACTGTGGGCCTCTGCCATAATCTCCTATCTGATATCTTCGCTGGGTACACAAAGACGATTACCATGTCGAAGTGTACCATCCTCATGGATACATAACTCTGGTCTTCGTCCTGTCTCACAGTCTACTCTGAGTTGCTGAAGCTTAGAATCTGCTGACTGCGCCATCCGGATTCTCTCGATTATAGTGGACTGAACTTGCATACTAGCCATCAATGCCATACTGGACGGAAGGACAACTTCTATACCCATCTTCTGAAGATCGGCTAACAGCTCTGGTTGTGCTGTTAAGAAATAAACTTCGGCTCTCCTGTTCAATGCATCTGCAACAATATTGGCCTTCCCAGGATGATACTGCAAGTTGACATCATAATCCACAAGAAGCTCCAGCCATCTCCTCTGACGCATGTTAAGATCCTTCTGGGTGAAAATATACTTCAGGCTCTTGTGGTCGGTAAAAATCTCCACCCTATCTCCATACAAGTAGTGCCTCCACAACTTAAGTGCAAACACTACTGCTGCCAGCTCCAAATCATGGGTTGGGTAATTTCTCTCATGATTACGAAGTTGTCGTGACGCATAAGCTATATATTACCTTCCCATGCTATATCAAAACATATCCTAAACCTCTGCCCGAAGCATCGCAATATACTGAGAATCCTCCGGTCCCATCTGGAAGCGTGAGAATGGGAGCCGTCATTAAGCCTCGTTTCAACCTCTCAAAAGAATCCTGGCACTCTGCTGTCCAAGCAAATGGCACATCCTTGCGGGTCAATTGGGTCAATGGTGCTGAGATCCGAGCAAAGTCTGAAATAAATTGCCGGTAGTAGCCGGCCAATCCAAGGAAGCTACGAACTTCTGCCACCGTGCTGGGTACTGGCCACGACTCAATAGCCACGATCTTCCAGGGATCCACTTATACTCCTCCTCTGGTGATGATATGTCCTAAGTACGAAATACAATCGAGCCAGAACTCGTATTTACTGAACTTGGCATATAACTGATGCTCCCAAAGAATCTGAAGAACCACACGGAGATGCTGTTCATGCTCCGCTACACTCTTACAGTAGACCAGGATGTCGTCCAAAAACACAATCACGAACTGGTCCAAATACGACATGAAGATGCGATTCATGAGGTCCATGAATACAGCCGACACATTGGTTGCTCCAAAGGGCATAACAAGGAACTCCCAATGCCCATACCGGGATCTGAAAGATGTCTTCGGGATGTCCTGCTCTCTGACTCTGATCTGATGGTATCCTGAGTGCAAGTCGATCTTCGAAAATACTGCTTCCCCTTTGAGTTGATCAAACAAGTCATCTATCCTCGGAAGAGGGTATCTGTTCTTGATTGCCACTGAGTTCAAGGTACGATAATCAACACATAACCTGGACATACCATCCTTCTTTTTTGTAAGAAGCATCGGGGCTCCCCAAGGCGATCCACTAGCACGAATGAATCCCTTGGTTCTAAGTTCTTCAATCATCTTGTACAATATCTCTAACTCTGATGGCGCCATCCTGTAGACTCTTTCTGACACTGGGGCTGTTCCAGGAATCAAGTCGATGGTGAACTAGATCTCCCGTTCTGGAGGCATCCCTGGAATCTCTTCTGGGAAAACATCTGGAAACTCCTGGACTATTCGAGGTAACTGCACTGCTGCTACTGCCATCTGCAATACTGGAGGAGGAGGTTCAACTTTGCCTCGAGAGAAGAGAAACTCTGGCTCGCCTGGAATGCTAAAAATAATCCTGCCAATGTGGCAGTCTATTCTAGCATATTGGTTCCTCAACCAATCCATCCCTAAGACCACATCATAATCGGCCATCGGAAACTCTATCAATCTAGCGGGAAACTCTCTACCACTAACTACGATCTGACATGAGAAAAACACTCTATCTACTCCCACAAGTCCGTTACTAGTAAGTATATTGAGCCTTACTGATAATGACTCGGGCTCCAATCCTATAGTGTCGCGAATCGTACAGACATAAATGAATGCGATGCACCAGAATCAAATAAAGCTGAAGCTGGAAAGGAGTTGACGAGAATAGTACCTGCCACTACCTCTCCTGGTGCCAATCCTTCCTCTATGGTCATTACCATAGCCTGACCGTGCCCTCGGGGTGCTGGTCCCCTCTGATGAAATCCTCGCTACCTGCTTTGGATCTGGGCTTGGGCTTGTGCATAATGCTGGGGGTGTTGCTGCTGGAAGGCCTGAGACTGAGGCGGCAAGGGCCTCTGAGGCTGATACTGCTGCTGCTGGACTGGAGCTGGTCCTCTCACCGAAGAACTAGAAAGGTTGGACGATGATGAACCACCCCTATTCGGGCAGGATCCAACCTTATGATCTGCTGCTCCACAAGCCAGGCATAATCGCTGTGCCCTGCGACATTCTGCTACCACATGGACTGGCTTCCCGCAATGAGAACATCCCATCACGGAAGAGGGCGTCTGCTTCTGATGCTGAGGATACGTCGGGGCTGAATACTGAACCGACGTTACTGAGGCCGCCCGCCTCGGAGCTCCAATAGTCAAAGCCCTGGCTGCCGGGGCTGGTGCTGAAGACTGAATCATCTGGCCGTGAGATCTATTCCGACCTCCGGCCCTATCCATGATCCTCTGGAAGGTATATTCATGCCTCCTAGCTGCTCTCAAGACTGCATCAAAAGTCTGATGCTCGAACTGCTCAACCGCCAATAAAATCTCCAGATGAAGCCCCTGCTGGAATCGTTGAGCTCTATCATACTCGGTTGCCACCAAGGTAGGAGCAAACTGACTAAGCCTGGAGAACTCGACCGTATATCCGTCGACCGACCTGCCCATCTGCTTCAGATTGGTGAACCTGGTCTGTAGATCGTATCGAGCTACAGCATCAAAATACTTGGTCTGGAATCTCTCTCTGAATACTGCCCAAGCAATAGGGGCCACTAATCTATCGGCCTGCGCTGCCCACCAGGGGCGGGCAAGATCCAGTAACTGCAGGCGCACTACGACCACCTTCTCGTTCTCTGGAGTCCTGGCTGCTTCTAGAATCACCTCTGTGTCCTGAAGCCAAGCATCTGCGGCGATCGCATCTTCGCTACCATCAAAGAATGGAGGGTTCAAGCGGTTGAAGCTGTTGGCCGCGCTGTTCCCTGGGTGACCGCCTCTGGTTAAAGCATCTGTCACTGCCTGGTGCAAGGCATCTCCTCGACGATCCTGGGAAACTATCAAGGTCCTGATGAGACCTACCAAAGTGCCATCATCAGGCTCTACAGGCTGGACGGGCTGAACTGGTGGCTCTCCTCCAGTAGGCATGACTCTGGAGGCTACTCCTGAATGTTGGGCTTGATCTCCGGGTTACTGCTGGTCCACGGAAGGTGCTCCGCCTTGCTGATCGGCAGGTCGAGAAACAATACCGCTGAAGAAGACGACATAAGGAACAATAAGGAAGGACCAGGACAGATCAACGATACAAGCATGTGATCAGGTCAAGATTTTCAGGGATCAAGAGGATACGGACAGAGATCAAGGGAGAGTACTGATTGAGATATCTATTCGGTAAACCCCCACATATCTTGATTTACAAGACCTGCATGGACCACCACTTAAACCATGTCACGCCCCAGAACCAGAATACTGGAGAGCGGGGGCAGACATAGCCAGCTACGTATATTGAAGTACAACCTACCTCGCTATACGGTCACGGCTGTCTAGATACATGAGGGTTTAACTACAAGCCAACAGTCTCTTATGGTCATGGACAAGCCTAGTGTCTCAATCACAAGCAAGTAAGTAAATATTTCAAGATGTAAGATCACCAAATATACAATAGTAAGGCGTCCCAAACATTACATATTCAGCTGATCATGAAACTAGTCGTTACAAAATGTGAAGACTAGCAAGAGTTTAGTCATACATGATCAACCCTAGGATCTGTCAATCATGTTACAGCCCGTAGGCAGACAGTAAGTAAATGCAATCGATCTAAACAGGTGCTCGTCGGCTAGACGCCACAAAAGAATATTTTTACAATAAAGTGGAAGATCAAAAAATAAACCCACTCGTTGCCCTGGTTATGCCTGGTGGTCACCATCGGGCTGAAAAGTCGGTAGATCCTCTGGAACTGCTCCGAAATCTGGCCATACAAAACCAGCTGGATCAGACCCCAGAAAGAGCAAGTGCCATAAAGGAAGCTTCACATAGGAACTAAAACCAGCAATTAACACAGGATAATAATAAATAGTAAGAACTGGAAATAAGGGAAAACACATCAGGATGATATACGACGAGATAACCATAGAACTATTCAAATAACCAGGTTACAAACCGTAAACCAATCAAGGACCGGGGTTGTAACCCTTCATCTGAACGGAGCTTGGTTTTCCACCATTTATCGACAAGATAGTATAAGAAATCAGGTCATGTAACAATCTTTTACAGGATCAAGGCAAGACTAGACTGGTTATTCCATCCAATCAATCACGACCAAGCAATGAGTACGACTTGATACTTTAACTAACTAGGGTTATCACAGGCCTAGTTACTAACAAGATGCAGCGAGATTATTCCAAAGCCACAAGCCCTGCAGACCATCCAGGTTACCCAGGTCGAAATATTAGGGGTTGAATTCAGGTGGGTACATCATCCAGGAAATGCATGTACCCTTAAGTAGCTTGAAGGGTACAACACATGACAGTGTGCTGGAAATGTGCCCTACTCGACGGCAGGCTACAGATCCCAGGCGCGCCCAGGTAACGAGATTGCCTGTAGCTGGGAAATCTCTTCATAACTACTGTGTTATTCTAGTTATTAGCCTTAGTCCATTTCAGTAGGTACTTCTGACCGTGGTACTCAGGAGTCCCTTCCTAAATATGATGCAAAATAGGACTGGTTTATTTGTACAAGTACAATCGCCCACGGTGTTCAGGTTATTTATACTGGTCATGTTATGTCATGGAGCCGTCGCAACAGCTTATCAGGATAAATCATGTCAGGTTACTTGTCAGGAGTGTGCCACGGCGGGCCACTATCATGTCATGTTACTTGTTAGGAGTGTACCACTATGGGTCACTGTCGTTTTTAGGGATGTATGTACAAAATAACATAGCACAAGCTTGCATCAGTAGACCCAATGTTACCCTGAGAGTTACAAGACATGAGTTAACAAAATAATAGTAAAATAATAATAATTAAATAACAAGGCAAGACACGGGGAGGAGCCATGCGGCTCAGAGAAATGAACCTATGCGGCTGGGTCGTTACGGTTCCATGCGGCCCAGAATTCGAGCTCATGCGGCTAGGGATTGGATAAGCCTATGCGGCTGGGAAGAGAGCAGCCCATGCGGCTGGGGAAAAGAAATCCATACGGCTCGTGGGGAGGGGGCATATGCGGCTGGCGGAGAACACTCGTGCGACAGGGTCGGACGGAGTCCCATACGACCAGAAAGAGATGGGTCACATGCGGCTCAATTCGGTCCAGGTCATACGGCTGGGTCCAAGTAGTGCCATGCGGCTTGGTCCCATACGGCTGGGATGAGTCCTATGCGGCTACAGGGAGATGGGTGCATATGCGGCTGGGAGGGACAGAGCACATGCGATTGGGAGTGACTGGGGCTTATGCGGCCAGGGGGAAATTCGGGCGTATGCAGTTCCGAGAAGTTCAGGCATATGAGGCTGGAATCAAGTTCATACGGCTCAAATAAGGGAAAGCTTATGCGGCTGGAGCTCGCACATACGGCTAGAAGTGGAACTTGCCGCATAAGGCTATGCAGCTAAGTTCATGCGGCTGAGGAAACTATGTGCGACTGGAAATGTTCTTCTTCTACAAATTTTTGAAAAGAAGAGCACTATGAAGCCATGCTTCCAAGCTCCATAAAACCTTCATCCGGAGACCAAATCTGAACTTTCATAGGTCAAATTAGGACAGAATGAAATCCTCTACAACATGGAACCATCAAAACATGAAAATAACAATGATAAACAGATCAAAACCCACAAAATCTAAAAATGACATAAACTTAGATCTACAAGCGATGAACCATAGAAATTAGAAATGCCAAGAACTAAAGTGCTTTAGAATGCTGTGAAGAAGAGAATAGAACAATAAAATTTAGGTTCCTCCATGAAGCAAGATGCACTTGCCTAGATCTCTCTCTCTCTCACACAGGTTGGTGAGGAGTTAATGGTGGGAAAGAAGAAGAGTAATGAGGAGAGAGAAGGGAGAGGGGGCTAATAAATGGATATTTTGGTGGTAGGTAGGGGTTCTCCCCTTGGTCCATTTTGAACCAAAAGCAATCCTAAACCGAACCAAGCCTAACCAATACAAGCCAAACCAAACCAAGATGAACCATGGCCAAGCAAATGGAAATATCCAATAAACCAAGCAAGAAGACATGCAATACAAGATAAAATACGTACACGTATTCCAAAATACGTAATACGAACTATAGGCATTACACTCATGTATTTGATACACATTTTAGTTCAATTGTTCTAACTAGTGTTTGACACACACTACGATTTATCTTCCGATCGGACCACGCCTGTGGAGTCGATAGGTTAACTTAGCATACAATGATATATTTCGACTTAGGCATGAAGGAGTAAAAAAGAAAAGTTAATCCTTCCATCTAGAGTTGATACGCCTTGTCGTTTTGCTGAGCCAATGTGGCTCGATTTTATAACTTTGTTATACGGCCAACTCTTCTGACTTAGCCATTCGAGCACTTCGTGCTTCATTGAATTATATGTCCGATTTGACTTACCATGCCCAAGTCTCAGTCCGTTGCGAGGCGACGATTTAGTTTTGCGGACCCCTTACTAAATAAGGCAGAATGTCGACCTCTAATATTTTAGCGTGAACGTATAGCCTGCACATGAAACCAACTAAAATCAATACTTGCATCGATTCGAACTTGTACCTTGGTCGATTCAATTTCTTAGAATCTTTGAGCCGTCTCAACGCGCTTATCCTTCGGGGCAATGTGGCGCTTCGCATCGATTCAACTCGATGCATTCTTTGGGACAAGGCAACTCTTCGCATCGACTTAGTTCAATGCATTGCTTGGGACAACATAACTCTCGTATCGATTCGTATCGATCCATTTTATTCGATCAATACGACTCGTTGAGTCAACGTCTCAGCGTAATGTGCCGTGCGGAGTGGGACATTACAGAATATACCACTCAAAACAAGTTTCGTCCTCGAACCAAAACCAACACTCCGCTTAAGTGTTTTATAGATCGTTTCACGATCTCGTCCCACCAATGTTGTTTAGTTTCACACTATCTTGCAAGCTTTTCATTAACATTCCAAAATCATTCATGCAGCTCGATTTGAATTTGTATACAACTTGATTTGGATCCGTACCAATATTCAAGGCATCCCGAAGATATATGTATTTCGACCAAGCCCAGTGTAGTAAATTGTAACAAAGCTGACAGGTAATTTTCAAATCCTATGCTTGCCATCTCGTACTCTCGATCGGACTTATCTTTAGCAACCGTTCTCAAAATTTATCACATACGTATATTCGATACATACGTGATTCATTCAATAAAGTCACTGTATGCGACGCGAATCAAAATCGTATTTCTCAATTCGTAAGTTTCATCGGGACAATCAATTCTATGCATCGCATCAAGCTGTTGTGCATCCGATCACAACGAGTCTTCGCAACGCCTTGCGTTCGAAGTCGCCACCCAACTATTTTTGAAGTCTGGTTATGCAACTTATCTCGATACGATTTCCTTATCAACATTCGGGACTACACCTACTAGGTTACTTACCTAGACACCGTGCTTAAATTCTCCCGACGCAACGTTAAATTGACATTACTCAAAGGCCAAAATCTATCCGACACAATAGTTTACATCGAGGAGACAGTGCTCAAGGAAACGATTCGCCTTAACACGAACGTCTTTATGACGCGTCTTACATTCGATTCCTATCGAGTAGGAAATTCCTAACCAAATTCTATACTTGTCCGTCTCGCAACATCGAATATAAGTTTGATTCACACAAGCTCAATTGCAATTGTGAATCCGAATCTAATGACATAACTCGTAAGTCATTCCCTTATCGTTCCCTCCTCGTGTATATCACGATTCTCGCAATTGCCTATCCGAATCACCAAGTTCGTTGGTGAATTTCTAGTTCGATCGTCGACCAACATAACCATTCAAGCACTCATCCGACGAATACTCAAAATCTAGCTACATTATTCTCAATCGAAAGCTATTCTAACAAATTTTTGATTGCCTAGACTTATCGTCAACATGCATCATATTTTTTCTCGATACAATTCCATATGCGACATCGTACGGGTTATCTTACGGTCTGCAACATTTAAATTGATTTGGAGGTCAAGTCTTCTAGGGTCAGCTGCCCCGAAGCTACGCTCAATAATTGTAGATCATCACCGAAGGACAGTTTACTACGAACCATGTAATATTTTATTTCGGAGCCAAATTACGTTCCGACGATTTCTATGCGACTACCCAAATTCGGACAAAACTATTTCTATCGGCGCAACTGATGTGCAACTATCCTCCGAGTAAAGTCATGCACTACCGTCGATGATTCTGCTATTCATGAAACATCTACTCATATTAAGTTCGAGTCTATCTTATTTACGGTCGACACACGAGATGCTATACGCATCGAACAATCGTCGATGACTTATAGTCTCGTCTTCATCAATCATAAAGTTTATGATCAACCAGTTCGTTTATTCTCATATTGTTATTTACAAAACTTTGATAGCGCGAGAAACACTCTATTTTGTATTCTCACATCGTGCTTACGTTTTCTTACGTATCGATCTCGATACACCATATCGATTTCGATAGCGTAAGGTCAACTTTGATTCTGTTTCAACGTCGACAACTTGCATTGCATATGTCTAAGTTCTCTATAACTTTTTTGTACGTCTTGAATCGTTTCTCGATTCGTTACATTTCGTTATGCTTTGATCGCGTGACCGAGTTACCGATTATCCAAATCGAACCCTCGAGTTATACGATCACGCCCTCTAAGTTTTTGCGTATTTCAGTCGTACTCAATTGAGTTTTGTCGTAACGTAATCCAACCATCTCTTAGGCACTATTTACCCACATCAACCAACTCTTCACCGAAGTCGCACATCGTGCGATCCGATTATAATTCGCTTTGTCCAACATTTATATCGAGATCACAAGTCGTGCGATTCGATTCACCTCGCCCAACATTTCTATCGAGATCGTAAGTTGTGCGACTCATTTGTTAGTTCGAGTTTTCCTTTCCCGTCGACCCGATTATTGCTTCAAGGCAAAATCGTCCTGCTAGACTCAGTCGTCCGACCGACTTATAAGTTCTGTCCGACGTATCATTCATTGATACGAGTCTCGTCTTATCATTCCAACCGATTTTTGAAGAACACTTGCATCAACATACCGTCATACAAATTTCCAATCGAGTCTTTGTACTCTTCCGTCCGTTGCGGATAAACCTTCCACAATTCTCACAACGGGTCGATGCAATTCATCGCACAAGTAGTATACCATATACCACTCGAAATTGAGTCATTCATCGCATACGTGGTAAGGCATATACCACTTGGAAATCAAGTCATTTCCCCTCGTATTATACTCACTATGAACCAACAATCTTCCGACTCACAATTTTCGCAGTGATCGTGCTTGATCACAACCGTAACTTCGATTAAATCAAATCCGAAACAACTCAGCTAATGTTTTTATTTTGCCAACATAAGTTCGGTGTGCAATCGAACGATTCATTCTATCGATTTATGATTTCAGTTCCTTCCGTTGCGTCTCGTACAACGATTTATTTCCAATCTCCTTTGCACTCCGTGCAACGATTACTTTGATATGCATTGTACCACGTGCAATAATTTACTTTTGACATGTGTTGCACATCGTACAAAGACTTATTTTTGACATTCATTGTACCTCGTGCAACGATTTATTCTCGACTTTCAAAGTCAATACTCAAATCCGTTCAACACATTCGATATTGACGTATCACTTTCTTATTCAACATGTTATATTGCAACAACAATATCTCAAATCGCATTTCATAATTTGTTGCACTTACAGCAACTAACATTTCACGGCTCGTACTTTCAATGCAGAGAAAAGTTTCACGACTTTCTCCGCAACATCAAGTAAATTCGAAGTAATTGCGGCAACGTTACCCGGCTTTGTATTAGACTTATTGTATGGAACATCCAGTGTGGCATCGAGTAGAGTCAAGAGTGATTTCGATTGGTGGTGGGCAACTCTTTGGAAATGAAACAAGCAAACGTCCAAAGGAAATTAAGCCTAGAGCTCTGATACCAATTTGTCACACCCCGACCCAGAATCACCCGAATCATCATCCTCGCAGGGGACGTGATGCCGCACGAGCCTGGAGTTGCGCTCGTGCAAGGCAAGATGACAAGTTCTTAAATGGTTATCTTTGAATTAATATTAATAATGAAAGGAAAACAGAGTATACGAAATAATTATCGTTATTGATATTCGAACTGAGATTACAAAGGCTTTTGATAGCCTAATAATATATGCCATATTGGCTACAACACTCAGGTTCTCTCTTATCCACAAAGGATTTCACCGTTCCATACATCATGCCTTCTATATCTCGACCGTATCAATCCTGTTGTAAGTCCGAGCGTCAATGCGATCGCACGCTTGAATACGCTTCGGCATTCCAAGCCTCTGCGCGATCAAGCGAAGCTTCGTCACGAGCAATCCAGTTTCTGCACCCTGCATGAAAGCTGGTGGGGGATCAGTACGTTCGTCCTCGTATGTATTGACGAAAAGACCTTCCTTCTAAATCGACATTTTAGTGTTTATGTTCAATCATGCAACTTAGCTTATGATCTTGCTATATTCTCCTTAGGGTCGATTTTATGGCATATTCGAAAGCGTAAATCATGTTATCATGGCAAGCATGTTATTCAAATTGAATAGGCAAGCAGGCAAGCAATCTCGTGTTTGTTCGTGGTGTGACTTCTTACCAAGTCGACGCACTCGCCCTTGCACTAACGCAAGGTGAATATGCCCCATTCCTTTCCTGTCATGTTATAAGTACTCTATATGTAGGATCTATATGCGGGACACATACGTGCCTGCACTTTTAACCCATCGTTCCTTAACTATATGATGGTCGTTGGCGTATCCGCGCCAAAATGAACTAAAGGCGTTTCTTTTCGTTATCTTTTCTTCTCTCTTTCTTTTCTTTTCCTCTTTCTTTTCTTTTTCGAATTTGGGTAGCCCGGTGTTTTACGGGTTGGGTCGCTATCCCAAACAACCATAACTTACCGCTGTATACCATCATTTACGACTTTTCACATCTATAACTGGGTGCTAATCGGACTTCACAGATGTGCGCCTATCAAAGATTATGTTCCTTCTAGGCCGAACGGTCCCGGTTGTCATGCCCCGCTCCCGCAGGAACGATCGTCCTCGCTAAGGCGTGATGCCGTACGGGCCTAGGTTGCGCCTGTGCAAGGCTAAGTCCATAAACGGCCAATTTTAGCTAGGCCACAGAGTCGCACAGAGTGTTCCCATTCGTAGCAGAAAGTAAATGAACACAAATTGAAGTAAATTCAAACTCTTTATTGACATTCAAGAAGTTTACAAGTGGCGCTAGGCCGAGATTACAAATCGCTCAAACTCTCCCTCTCTGAAACATAAAAGGCGTGCCAAATGACTTACAAGATGGAATGATTCATGGCAATGTTCTGATACATTATGTCCTATATATGGTACTTCAGCTTCTTGCAACGCTCCAAGGCCCCAGAGAGAGCTCCGCGCCTTAGCACGTTTGAGGGAAGCCCTGTACCCGACGACGTCTCCTGCATCCTGCAAGCAGACTGTGGGGTTATCAGTACATTATTATGCACTGGTGGGGAGGCTAGCTCGCCCACAATGTTATCATTACCAAACACGTTCTATTTACTTTTGTGCACCGTCTATCATTCATTGTCTTACTAATCTTACCTTAGGGTCAATTTTATGGCACATATCATAACCTACCTCATGTTGTCGAATTCAAGTATCGCATGGAAATACATGTACGACTTACCCATACTTACCGTCCGGCCTTCCCTGTCCAAAGTAAACCAAGTTAGTCAACAATTCATATAAACTTTCAATATCAATGCGTGTCCCTGCCTCAGGTCCTAGCGCGACGTAGGCGTATTTTCTAACTCAATTTCACGAAGTACTCTTTATCCTTTGGTGTGTTATATTTCAAGCCTGTTCAGAAGGTACTTCATTTAGTTAACTTAGACCACTTTATTCAATACAAGGACTTGCACGTGGATTGCCACTAGCAAGGCCCACTTAACTCTATATGCACCGGTTGCTGGCATCACAAGTCATTTTGGACCCTTTTTTCCCTTGGTATTTCGTAACTATTCAGAGCGTGCGGCTGGTACACGTTGATAGTGTCTTGAAATATCCTGTACTTACGTCCCCTAGGTGACCAGGTCCACACCCAGGCAGCCCGTAAGCCCCATTTGATTTCCGCCTAGGTCGGCCACGATCCTCCTTTTGATCATGTCGCGGAAATCCCTTATATCTCCCACCTCCCGTATACGAGGGGATTGTCCACAACCATTTCGTATTATTTATCATTTTAACTTAACGGCTGTCTCCGAGCCATAGGCTAACCCTTAGCCATAATGCGTTATCTACCAGGTTGGCGTTCGTGCAGCGCGGGTAGCGAGCCCAGTTGCACGTGCCCGTCATACCTGTCGCTAACCATTCCTTTCTTTCTTATCTTTTATTCATTATTTCTTTCATTTGTCCGTTCGTTCATTGATTCATTCACATATTCATTTATTCATTCGTCGATTCATTCTTCACTTATTCATTTATTCATTCATTCATACATTTTTGCAACACCCCGTACGGGAGTCGTCTTGGCGACCCATCGGTCCCATAGTCTTTTAATGTTGCTTCTACTCGGAACGACTATGTTGATAGTCTTTCGTTTCATTGTTGTAAACCATTCATTATTTCATTGTTGAACGCATAAGGGACTTGCCCGTAAGCTTGTGCCTTAGCACGAGCGTGGAGCACGGTACGAGAGTTCTCACATTTTCCATGTTCTTTTCCATATTCTATACAAGCATACAAGATGGGATTATTCCCTTAGCTAGGTGCGTTGAGTCATTTATTAGTATGTGCGGTGTTATCGCCTAGCGATTCTAGCAATAGTGTCCGTATTGTTATGTGTCTAGGCTAAGCAAAGATGGGTTCATCGGTGCCATCCACCTTAGCGATGTTTGTATCGGCCGAGCGATACTCCGAGCGTGCCTTTGAAAGTCTAAGTCTGGATTTCTCTTGACGGGCCAATGTAAGCCTTGCATCGATTCTTCATCAGGTCAATGCCAACTCTTCGGGTCGACGGCTCATTTGAGTCGTTGCACTTGCCGTTTGAATCAGCGTTCCGCTAGGACGGAGCGGGTCATTACATAATACACCACTCAAAACAAGTCTCGTCCTCGAGACTTCCTGAGTGCAGGTCATCCTACCATTCTTTTAACTCGTGTCGTCGTGTTTCTTAGACAATTCTATCGAACGGCTCTATCATTCGATGGCATCGAATTATGCTCGGTTATCCTTCCAAGTTTTATGTTGCATGCGCTTGGTGAATTTTATAGAATGACTGTCCATTCATTTTAGACTTGATGGTACTTATTCAATTGTCGTTCATGCGCATCTTAACACCCACTTGCAGTTGCATTCGAGTTCATCATATCGCTGCGTGGGGACTGTGCACATATTCAAGGCATCCCCCGAATACGTACATTTCAACCAGACTTAGCGATTAGCAAAGTCGGACAAGCTACTCGTGATAGTTTTGATTTGTCGATCGTTTCACTAACTTCGATTTAAAATCGAACTTGCGTGCATCTCACTATCGTTTATCTTGATCCTCGAGATGATCCGATTCGTTTCTCAAGCGTTCTTGTCTACGAAATTAATACGATTTCTTCTTCTTAGCGGAGTCGACCAAGTCTTAAGTACCCTCTGTCCGATTCAAAACCAAGTATTGTACTATCATCAAGTACGTCTTCCTATCAATGATTCAATTCGTTATCCCATCTTTACTTGCGCATCATCCATTCCTATCATTCGTTTTGTTTGGGGCCAATCTCGTCGCCGTTCACACACACTCCCAGTTTCTCCGTCCTACTCTAAGTCTTGTTGCCCCAAGTCTATCGTCCGTCCAGACGATACCGTAAACCATACAGGTTCAATCACTCGGCATAGGGTCGTCCGCCTATCCGTTAGGTCAGTCACAAGGTCATAGTTACAAGTCAAGTTCGTGGCTCATCGTGCAAGATCGTTGTACGACGCTCGCCCCAAATCCTATGGTCAAACCATTTTTTCGTTTGTACGGGAGTATTCTCTACCCAAGTTCATTTCACTCAAATTTCTAAATATCGAGCAATGTTCACCCTATTCGCATCAACACATTCTCCGCTCCAAGTCCGAGCTCGTTTAGGAAAGTCATCCTACGATAGGTTGTCCTCAATCAAATCCTTGATATGTTAATATCATGCGTCCGTACTAGCAATTATCGTAGTCTATCTCTTCAAGTATGTTTGATACAATCCACCTATCCAATTTACGTAGTCGATCACAAGGTCGTCTAGCCTTGCAATATGTCGCGCCCCGATCTCACGCAAGTCTGATTATCCACGACGAACATGAATCACCATGTCAATATTTCTGCAGAATAATCGTTCTCATCGGGACGTAACTCTTGTGTTGTGTCTAGACTTACTCATTTTCGATACGCGGATTGGGCCTACTCAATCCTCAACTTTACTTCGTCGTCTATTATACGTCCGATCAATCCTCAAATTCGACTTCGCTTCAAACCATAAGTCGAAACAATCAAAATTGTCACGTTAAGGTATTTTGAGTCGATCATTCCTGCTGGACATGAATCACCATGCCAACGATCATACGGAACGATCGTCCCAAATCTGACGTGACGCATGTGCATGGCTGGAGTTGCGCTCGTACAAGACAAGATCGTTGTCGTTATGGTTATCATCGAATCCTTTAAAACAATAACTTCTAACACGATCGTCCTTCATCGAATCAGAGTACCCTCGAGTTATCATACATCGATTTTTGATACGCTTCAATACCATCGATGGTGTACATAACCTGACGATCTTTCTTTTGCAACGAATTCCGAGTCGTGTAACTTAATTTTCTCAATTCACATTGTCTCGTGCTAACTCTTCATCGAGCAACATCTATTCCAATTCCTTAGTCATTCTCGTATCTTCCAACCAATGTTTTCTA
Organism: Iris pallida; assembly: GCA_029216955.1. Taxonomy (NCBI): domain Eukaryota; kingdom Viridiplantae; phylum Streptophyta; class Magnoliopsida; order Asparagales; family Iridaceae; genus Iris; species Iris pallida. Next base: position 8,621,861 of record JANAVB010029216.1, read on the forward strand.
TTCACGCTATCTTTCGATCGTGCTATCTTTGATCTCGTCCATGGGTATTTTACCTTAACTCACGTTTTAATCCATTCGACTAAATTCAAAATCGTATGCACGATCTTCTATGTTTCCTCGACCAAGACCTCCATTCGTTTCATCGTTCTGACTCTCTATTCACTTGTTTTGTACTTGCACTACATATTCACAATTCATCCGAAGAATATCTCGTTTGAGACTCCCGAATCATGACCAACTAAGCGTTACTCATTCTAAGGCTTGCGCGATATCATCGCTTGCCGACGTACTCGTTCTACCCATAAATCCTTTAGTCTCGCTCGAATAACTTCTATAACGTCCATACACCACTCAGGGTTCGAGCCACTCGACTAGTCGTCGACACTCATTCTTATTCTTCTCCGAACCTATCACATACACCACTCGGGTTCAAGTCATTCTATAAATCCTCAAGAGATCATTCGTTTCCCAATCGACATGTTCAATCGTGCGTTCGCCCGTTCCACAAAATCTAAATCAATCTTCCATGCACGCCTAAGCGTGAACTCGATAGCATTCCTATCGATATACACTCTAAGTGTAGCTTTGTTCCTAACCGAGCGGTACTTGATATCGCTCGCAACTCGATTGTACCAAAAAGTCGAGGTGTGCGACACACGGCACAACTTAGCCAAAAGGCCGTGTGCATAACTATCCCGTGCGGACTATATTCGAGTTTGCACGCTCACTTATTCTCGTTCAAGCGATAATCGATCTCGCTCGCAACTCGTTTGTACCAGAAGGTCTAGGTGCGCGATACTCCGTACAACTTAGCCAAAAGGCTGCGTGCATAACTATCCCTTTCGAACTATACTTCGGTCTCGTGTACTCGTTCTCCATTGTTAGCATAAGGTTATTCAAACACGCCTTATGTTTGCTAACTTTTAGCATTTTGGTTTTCTTTCAACTCAAGTCCGTCATGGTTTGGCACAAAGGCCTTCACCCATCGATCCCGTTCTACCGAGTACTTGTACGAGCTTTTGAAAATATTAGACTTATTGTATGGAACATCTCAAGGCACAACGAGAGAGAGCGTACACTTCTTTTGTTTCAAAACTGAGCTTTCAAAACTGAGAAAATCAAAATGAAGTCCAAGGACGTAAAGCCGTGCTCTGATACCAATCTGTCATGCCCCGCTCCCGCAGGAGCGATCGTCCTCGCTAAGGCGTGATGCCGCACGGGCCTAGGTTGCGCCCGTGCAAGGCTAAGTCCATAAACGCCCAATTTTAGCTAGGCCACAGAGTCGCACAGAGTGTTCCCATTTGCAGTGGAAAGTAAATGAACACAAATTAAAGTAAGTTCAAACTCTTTATTGACATTCAAGAAGTTTACAAGCGGCGCTAGGTCGAGATTACAAATCGCTCAAACTCTCCCTCTCTCAAACATAAAAGGCGTGCCAAATGGCTTACAAGATGGAATGATTTATGGCGATGTTCCAATACATTATGTCCTGTATATGGTGCTTCAGCTTCTTGCAACGCTCCAAGGCCCCAGAGAGAGCTCCGTGCCTTAGCACGTTCGAGGGAAGCTCCGTACCCGACGACGTCTCCTGCATCCTGTAAGCAGACTGTGGGGTTATCAGTACATTGTTATGCACTGGTGGGGAGGCTAGCTCGCCCACAATGCTATCATTACCAAACACGTTCTATTTGCTTTTGTGTACCGTCTATCATTCATTGTCTTACTAATCTTGTCTTAGGGTCAATTTCATGGCACATATCATAACCTATCTCGTGTTGTCGAATTCAAGTGTCGTATGGAAATACATGTACGACTTACCCATACTTACCGTCCGGCCTTCCCTGTCCAAAGCAAACCAAGTTAGTCAACAATTCAAATAAACTTTCAATGTCAGTACGTGTCCCTGCCTCAGGTCCTAGCGCAACGTAGGCGTGTTTCCGAACTCAATTTCACGAAGTACTCTTTATCCTTTGGTGTGTTATATTTCAAGCATGTTCAGAAGGCACTTCATTTAGTTAACTTAGACCACTTTATTCAATGCAAGGACTTGCACGTGGATTACCACCAGCAAGGCCCACTTAACTCTATATGCACCGGTCGCTGGCATCACAAGCCATTTTGGACCCTTTTTTCCCTTGGTATTTCGCAACTATTCAGAGCGTGCGGCTGGTACACATTGATAGTGTCTTGAAATACCCTGCACTTACGTCCCCTATGTTGGCCCATTCCATGGTCACACCCGATTTTGATAATTAACACACACTTGAGTCAATCCACAAAATATAGAAAATGCTGCTAATCATTTCAGGATTCATGAAATCATATTCAACGGACGATGTACCGCATCAATCAAAGCGTCAACATCATCAAATCTTCTGAAGACTCAGTTATCATTTTTTCTGTATTTTATATTTTATTGAGTCTAGGATTTATTCTGTAAAATCAATTGTGGTAATACTGGCTTAGGATTAAAACTGTCCTCATTTCAAAAGCCTACTTTTACCATTCGTATTTTCGTTTACAAATATTTCAAAAACATATTTCAAAAATAGTATTTCAAATGATTTTACAAATAACCAAAAACAATTTGAAAACTGTTTTTGCAAAAGATTTTCAAAGATCTCCTGACAGAACTCGTAACCGAGTTCGGCCCGAGTTCGGTCCAAACTCTGACCGAGTTCGGTCAAAAGTTATTCAAACTTCTGTTGCCTCTAAATCAGCGAGCAACGTCTCTTTGCGAGATATTTGCACCCGAACTCTGCCCGAGTTCTGCCCGAGTTCGGTTGGGAAAACACCTATAAATAGAGAAGAACTTTGCATTTCAAATCATCAATTCATTCTTCATCTTCTCTTCTCTACTACTCAAGTGTTTTCAAAACGATCTAAGATTTTCAAATCTCACCTACACATCTCTTAGCCAAAAGCCAGTACTATCAGAGTTGATTTAGAGTCTTTTGGTTACTCAAGAGTTGTAAAGAGGTCGTTCCAAGTTTCAATAACTTTTCCTATTGTGGAGCTGGTCGTGCGCTCGTCACCAAGCACGGTGTGTGTTATGGAGCTGGTCGTACGCTCGTCACCAAGCACGGTGTTATAAGAGACTGCAAGCTCTCAGTTAAAGCTTGTGCCATAGTGGATTAACATCGAGCAAGAGTACTCGAGACTGGATTAGTCCTCTCAGAGGGATACCAGTATACATCGCTGTGTCAACTGAGTTTGAATTCTCTATCTTTATTTATTGTCTCTTATATATCTGCCATAGTTTAATTTTTTAATTGGTGATTATATTCCGCTGCACACACGCACTCTATTCACCCCCCCTCTAGAGGTGCTCAACGATCCTACAATTGGTATCAGAGCAGGTTATATTCTTATATAACAAACCTTAGAGAGTGTATATGGCAGCCGTAAAATCTATATTCAACGGTGAAGGGCAATCCACAAATAGACCTCCCCTATTTGATGGAACAAATTACACATACTGGAAAACACGAATGACTTTCTTTCTAAAGTCTCTTGACTTTGATCTTTGGTCAATAGTCGTTGATGGTTATAAGAAACCACCACCCACAGTGGTTGAAGGTATTCTTATGGAAAAGCCTCATGACAAGTACACCGATGCTGAAAAAGCAAAGGCTAGTCTTGATGCTCGAGCCATCAATGCACTATTCTGTGCAATTGATAAAACCGAGTTCTACAGAGTTTCAACCTGTAAGACGTCTCACGAAATTTGGAAACTCCTTGAGGTAACCCATAAAGGGACTTTCCAAGTAAAGGAATCCAAAATTAGTAGACTGACACAGGAGTATGAATCTTTTAAGATGAAATCCGGTGAGTCAATTACACAGATGTTTACTCGTTTCCTTGATATAACTAATCCTTTACAATCTCTTGGTAAAGATTACAGCAATCACGAGAAGATCAGAAAAGTGCTGCGGGCTCTAACAAAAAACTGGAATCCAAAAGCCACAGCAATTAGTGAAGGAAACGATCTCACCACGATGACTCTGGAAACGCTGATGGGCAAACTCATGACCCATGAACTCGACTTGCAAGATTTTGAAGAAGCAACACCAAAGGAGAAAACTATTGCCTTCAAAGCCCAAGCAAGAAAAGCAACATACAACGATTCCGATGAAGAATCGTCAAGTGGTGATGAACGAGCCCTACTTGTGAAGAACTTCAAGAAATATCTAAAGTTCACAAGCAGAAAGAAGAAAGATGTCCAAGAAAGCAACGAAGATGAAACTATATGCTTTGGATGTAAGAAGTCAGGGCATATGAAGGACTGTCCAACTACCAAGAAAAGCAGTCCATATGACAGATCAAGATCAAGCAGAAAAGCTACAACCGGTCGAAAGTATGCTAACACAAGCATCTGGCATGAAAGTGATGCCAGTGATTCTGAAGAAGAGGATAGACCCTGCGGCAATGCAAATGTTTGTCTTATGGCATTTGATAAGGTATCGTCAAACCCTCTATATGATGATTTTACTTTCGATGAGTTAGAGAATGCCTTTAGCGACCTACTTGAAGATCACAAAACTGTGCTCGACAAGTATAAGCAATCTCGAAAAGAGATTAAGGCATACACAACCGAGTTAGCTAGACTGTCCAATCTTATTGAAGAGATAGCCAAACTCAAGGTAGACTATCATGAGGCTATCCTCAAAATTGAAAAGAAAGAAAGAGATTATGTGAAGATGCAAAAGCTGTATGACACAGAGAAGAAGATGCACTTAGTAACAGAACACAGACTCTCAGTTATGACTGCTAAATATGAAGAGTCTATTGCGATTTCTAAAAAGTTAGAAATCAAGTTAGGCAAACAAGAAATGCCTGTGACACAGCCTAATTTTAGTCCTAATACTAAGCATATACCTAAGAGGACTAAAAACAAGAAAGCACAGAAGAAACACGAGTATCATCATGCTTTCACTTATAGGTTCTCCAAGAAACCAAACAAGCATGTAAACTCAGTTTCGACCACATCTGGTTCTAAACTGACTTGCACTTATTGTGGTACGCACGGATACATATCACAGTATTGTTTAGCAAGAAAGCTTGTTGACAATCACACTTTAGTCTGGAGACCTAAAGCTAATCAGTATGGACCCTTCAGAAAATGGGTACCAAAGGATTCATCTACTTGTTTTGTAGGTGGACCCTCAACCCTTTCATGCTAGAAGCAAATGGATTCTCGATAGCGGATGTTCGCGACACATGACTGGTGATGCATCCTTATTCGCTATGCTATCGATGAAGAAAGAAGGATACGTCTCCTTCGGAAACAACTTGAGAGGTGATATAATAGGTAATGGTACTGTAGGTATTTCTCCTTATCCAATTATAAAGGATGTTTGTCTAGTAACTGAATTGAAACATAACCTATTGAGCATAAGTTATTTGGCAGATAATGGTTATGGTATCAATTTTGTGAAAAATAAATGTACCATATATGATATGACATCTGGTGATCCCGTATATAATGGGATTAGAGAAGACAACATTTATGTTTTCTTTTTGGAGAATACTAATAATGCAGGAAGATGCCTAGTAGCCAATCAAGATAAAAGCTGGCTATGGCACATGAGACTAGGACATGCAAATATGGATACTATCTCACGTCTGAATACAAAGAAGTTGGTAAAAGGACTCCCTGAAATTCCATTCAAGAGAGATATGGTATGTGCTGACTGTGAAAAGAACAAAGCACATAGGTCTACTTTTAAATCTATCAACGCTGTAAGTACTTCGAGACCTTTGCAGTTGATTCATATGAATTTATTTGGTCCTAGTAGAGTCGCTAGTCTTGGCGGTAAGCTCTATGCTTTTGTTATTGTTGATGATTTCTCTCGATTTACTTGGGTTTACTTTTTATCAAACAAAAGTGATGCTATTTTTGAATTTTAGATATTTTGTAAAAAGGTACAAAATGAAAAAGGCTTCATGATTACTCGTATCCGAAGTGATCATGGTGGCGAATTCAAAAATTCTGATTTCAAAAAGTTTTGTGATGATAGTGGATATTACCACGAATTTTCTTGTCCTAGAACTCTCCAACAGAATGGTGTTGTGGAGCGGAAGAACTGTACTCTAAGCGAAATGGCTAGAGTCATGTTGAATCAGTATAATCTTCCTAAATACTTTTGGGCAGAAGCTGTTAGTACAGCCTGTCATGTTTTAAATATGGTGTTAATTCGACCAATCTCGAAGAAAACACCATATGAGCTTTGGTTTGGAAGAATTCTAAACATTTTTTATTTTAAAGTTTTTGGTTGTCGCTGTTTTATCCTGAACACCAAGGATAACTTGGGAAAGTTTGACTCCAAAGCAGATGACGGGATATTTCTCGGATATGCTGCTAAGAGTAAGGGATATAGAATTTTCAATAAAAGATCTATGATTGTTGAAAAAAGTATTAATGTTACCTTTGATGAGTTGAATAGTCACAGATCTAGCGACAGTGATGATGAAGATGCACCTAAAAAGACCAAGAAGAGTTCTGAGAAAGATCTGACCCAAGAGGCAAGGACTGATAAAAGTTCCGAAGATGCAGGAACTGAGAAAAGCCTTGTGAAGGATATGGCCCAAAGATTTGAATCATTGAGATTCAAGCCAGATCATCCAGAAACCCTCATTATAGGTGATGTATCCAAAGGTGTAAGTACACGTTCATCTCTTAAAGATTCTGATATAGCAGCAAATGTAGCATTTATTTCACAAATAGAACCTAAGAACGTAGAAGATGCTTTTTCTGATGAGTTTTAGATTTCTGCCATGCAAGAGGAACTTAATCAATTTGAGAGAAACCAAGTTTGGGAACTTGTTCCTAAACCAATTGGTCAATCGATAATTGGTATCAAATGGGTGTTCCGAAATAAACTCAGTAAAGATGGACAAGTTCTACGCAACAAAGCACGTCTAGTTGCACAAGGTTATAATCAAGAAGAAGGAATTGATTATGATGAGACCTACGCTCCTGTTGCTAGACTAGAAGCCATCCGCATGTTTTGCGCATTTGCATGTTTTAATAATTTTAAACTTTTTCAAATGGACGTGAAAAGCGCATTTTTAAATGGATTTTTGAAAGAAGAGTTTTTTGTGAAGCAACCCCCTGGTTTTGAAGATTTTTAAAAACCTGATCACGTCTTCAAGCTTAAGAAAGCACTTTATGGACTCAAACAAGCACCTCGTGCTTGGTATGAACGCCTAAGTGCCTTCTTACTTGATAATGGATTTTCGAAAGGAAAGATTGATACTACTTTATTTATAAAATCCATGAATGATGATATACTTCTAGTGCAAATCTACGTAGATGACATTATATTTGGTTCTACTAATGAACAACTCTGTCAAGATTTTGCCAAGTGTATGCAGAGTGAGTTTGAGATGAGTATGATGGAAGAGCTGAACTTCTTCCTAGGACTGCAAATCAAACAACACTCGAACGGAACATTCATCAACCAAGCTAAGTACACGAAGGACATACTTAAAAAGTACGACTTTGAGAATGTAAAGCCAATCGGGACCCCTATGGCTACATCTACAAAGCTTGATGCTGATGAAAGTGGCAAACCTGTTGATCAGCGTAAGTATCGAGGTATAATTGGTAGTTTATTATATTTAACTGCTAGTCGCCCTGATATTATGTTTAGCATTTGTATATGTGCACGTTATCAGGCAAACCCTAAGGAATCACATCTTAGTGCTGTTAAGCGTATCTTCCGATACCTTAAAGGAACTTCTACAGTTGGCTTATGGTATCCTAAAACCAAATCTTTTGACCTTATAGGTTACTCGGATGCGGATTTTGCTGGATGCAAAGTAGACCGTAAAAGTACCAGTGGCACATGTCATTTCTTAGGAAGGGCCTTAGTCTCTTGGTTTAGCAAGAAACATAATTCAGTAGCATTATCAACAACTGAGGCTGAGTATATCGCCGCATGACGTTGTTGTGCTCAGATTTTGTGGATGAAGCAAACCTTAGAGGACTACAATCTGTACTACACAAATGTTCCTATTTACTGTGACAACACTAGTGCAATAAATCTGACTAAGAATCCAGTTTGTTATTCACGCACAAAGCACATAGAAATTAGACATCATTTTCTTCGTGATCATCAACAACACGGGAATATTTGCCTAGAATTTATTGATACTGATCATCAACTAGCAGATATATTCACTAAACCATTGGCTGAAGACCGTTTTAACATTTTGAGACGTGAGCTCGGCATTCTTGAATTCTCGGACTCATAATGCATATGGTAATTAAAATTGAATTTATGACTTGATATTTTATTTAACAAAAATTATTTTTGGGGACAAACTTAAAAAGGGTATGTCTGTCACCACGGCTACGGTCGAAGCGAAGCAGTATTTAAGAGTTCTCCGGTGAACCTCCGTTAGCTGGGAAAACCCCTACAGTTAACCCAGAAATAACAATCGTTATTTAATAAACAGTCAAAGTTATTAAAATTCACTTTTTAACTTACCAGACTGCACTGTTTATCTCGGGAATGCAAGTGGCCGAACTCGGATCGAACTCTGACCGAGTTCGGACCGAATTCGGACCGAGTTCGGTCGGCGCTGTGGTAACTTCCAGAACCGAACAGCCGGCCCTAGTGCCTATATATTCCAACTTTCCTTCCACTTTTTCTTCACAACAAAACGTCGAAAGCCTTCCTCTCCTCCTAGAAGCCTCTCCTCCTTCTTCTTTGCAAGGGATTGACGAGTTCCAGTGGGCGGTCATCTTCCTTCTCCTTCCTTTTTCTTCGAAGGTATTTTCTTTCCATCTCCTTATGGCCCCCAAACGTCAAAGAGGAAACTCTTCCCAAGGTGCTTCCTCTTCCTCTGACTATACCCCTGCTAGTCTCTTTAGTCCAGCACGACCTAGAGATCCCGAAGAATATGACTCTACTTTGTTCCCGGACAAAGAATTTTCGGATCTCTGGTTCGATTCTTTCTCTAGTCGTCGTATTTGCTCTGGAGCTTTCGTTAACTTTACTACTTTCTTTGAATATGCTCCAATTTTTGACCAACTTGGATACCGCGATTTCTTCGAGGTCCAAGAGAGCATTTATGACAACGCCGTCCGCATATTTTACTGCAATCTGCAAGTAAAACCTAACGGCAATTTCTATTCTTGTATTACTGGGCAAGAATTAGAATTTAGCGCCACCGATATCAGCGAATACTTTTATATTCCTGATCTTGGCGATGCATTAGTTGACATCTACCACATTCAGTTCCCTGCTGATGTCACTCTTGCTTCCTTTAGGGAATTAATTTGTCATCCTAACCCTCCTCCCCGGAGAATTTTTTCCAAACATCTGAACCAAACATTTTATGAGCTTCATCGTATGGTATTTTCTGCTCTTCTTCCGAAGAAAGGCTCTACTGATGAAGTTACCTTTTTGGAACTATCAGCTCTATATCACATCCACTTTGGCATACCTTTCTCCGTTCCCAAAACTATGATATCCTGGATGCTTAACTGCAAAAATGCAGGTAGGAATCTAGTATATCCTATGCACCTTGCTTCTATATTTCGACGTTTCGAGATTGATCTTGAGACGTGTGCCATCTCCTCTCCACCTGTTGAGCTGACTCGATCTAGTCGATTTCCTGCACCACCTGGAGCTGCTTCTGCTCCAGCTGCTGATGCTGAGGCCTCTCCGGTTGATGCTCATCCTGCTCCGACCCCAGCCCCATGATTCGATCCGACTTTCTACCAGCGCTTCGATGACTTTGTTGCAGTCTCTACGCAACGTCATCAGGACTCAGAGTTTCGGCACATTTCTCAGGCCCAGGTGCTGAGAAACAGTATTGCTGACCTCCACTATAGCCTGGCTCAGGATCCAGTCCATCCGGTCACTATCCTTCCTCACCCTGCTTTTCCAGGTCCTCGATTTACTGATGAGGTTACCTTTCAGTATTTCGACCCGACTACAGCATACTTCCCTCATGATCCTCCCGGTGCGGACGACCCCACGATGTGACGTGGATTCAGCCATGGGATAGTTGATTTGATTAGTTGATGCAGTTGATGTAGTAGTTTTTATTTCATGTCTAAACTGTTCAGTTAGACATTATTAGTTGTACTTTTTGATTTCTAGTGGAAACTTCTATGATATTTTAGTTTATTATGAGATAGTTCATTCTATATCATCTGTTTCCATATATGTCTTTGCTGTGATTATTTCTTTTTGCTTCACTTTGTCTTGTGTTTGTCTATTGTTGGCTTCACGATTTACGGGGGAGCCAATTCATTTTACTACTTGACAAAGGGGGAGAAAAAGAGTATACCAAAGCAAACAAAAAAAAACAAAAACAAACTTCTCAATTTTTTTCAGGTACTTTATATTTTGTTCTATTTGATATAAATATATTTTGGTATAGACTCAAGTTTGTCAATTATCAAAATGGGAGAGATTGTTGGCCCATTCCATGGTCACACCCGATTTCGATAATTAACACACACTTGAGCCAATACACAAAATATAGAAAATGCTGCTAATCATTTCAGGATTCATGAAATCATATTCAACGGACGATGTACCGCATCAATCAAAGCTTCAACATCATCAAATCTTCTGAAGACTCAGTTCTCATTTTTTCTGTATTTTATATTTTATTGAGTCTAGGATTTATTCTGTAAAATCAATTGTGGTAATACTGGCTTAGGGTTAAAACTGTCCTCATTTCAAAAGCCTACTTTTACCATTCGTATTTTCGTTTACAAATATTTCAAAAACATATTTCGAAAATAGTATTTCAAATGATTTTACAAATAACCAAAAATAATTTGAAAACTGTTTTTGTAAAAGATTTTCAAAGATCTCCTGACAGAACTCGTAACCGAGTTCGGCCCGAGTTCGGTCCGAACTCTGACCGAGTTCGGTCAAAAGTTATTCAAACTTCTGTTGCCTCCAAATCAGCGAGCAACGTCTCTTTGCGAGATATTTGCACCCGAAATCTGCCCGATTTCTGCCCGAGTTCGGTTGGAGAAAACACCTATAAATAGAGAAGAACTTTTTATTTCAAATCATAAATTCATTCTTCATCTTCTCTTCTCTACTACTCAAGTGTTTTCAAAACGATCTAAGATTTTCAAATCTTACCTACACATCTCTTAGCCAAAAGCCAGTACTATCAGAGTTGATTTAGAGTCTTTTGGTTACTCAAGAGTTGTAAAGAGGTCGTTCCAAGTTTCAACAACTTTTCCTGTTGTGGAGCTGGTCGTGCGCTCGTCACCAAGCACGGTGTGTGTTGTGGAGATGGTCGTGCGCTCGTCACCAAGCACAGTATTGTAAGAGACTGCAAGCTCTCAGTTAAAGCTTGTGCCATAGTGGATTAACATCGAGCAAGAGTACTCGAGACTGGATTAGTCCTCTCAGAGGGATACCAGTATACATCGCTGTGTCAACTGAGTTTGAATTCTCTATCCTTATTTACTGTCTCTTATATATCTGCCATAGTTTAATTTTTTAATTGGTGATTATATTCCGCTGCACACACGCACTCTATTCACCCCCCCCCCCTCTAGAGGTGCTCAACGATCCTACACCCTAGGTGACCAGGCCCACAACCAGGCAGCCTGTGAGCCCCCTTTGATTTTTGCCTAGGCCGGCCACGATCCTCCCTTTGATCATGCCGCGGAAATCCCTTATATCTCCCACCTCCCGTATACGAGGGGATTGTCCACGACCATTTCGTATTATTTGTCATTTTAACTTAACGGTTGTCTCCGAACCGTAGGCTAACCCTTAGCCATAATGCGTGTCACTCCCCGATCCTGGAATACGTATTTTAATACGTAAACCGATAAAATTGTATTTACCTTGTATTTATACTATATTTATTATGCAGTGTTTCTTCATGCATTCCCCAAAAATATTTGACAAAATATTATTTCCTAATTTATTTTCTGCATAGGCTAACCCTTTGGTTCATCATGAACCCATGGGTCCAAGATCTTTATATATAACTCATCTCATTCTCTCTCCTCTCATTTACTTCCTCTCATTTACTTCCTCCACCAACCAAGGCAAGTACCAACTTGCTCAAGAGATGGATCCATAATTTTATCAATGATTTCTTACAAAACTATTTGCCAAAACATGTTCTTCTCCTCATTCTATACTAGTTTAGAACTTGGAAATTTTCATTTTAAAGCTTTAATTTTTGTAGATCTAAGTTTTAATTATTTTTGGATTTGCATGGTTTGATCTACTTTAGTTGGATTTTATGGGTTTTTGATGCTTCCATGTGGAAGAGCATTCAGTTTCACCCAAGTTGGAACTTTGGAAATCTGGATTTGGAGTTCGGATGGCCAAGTTATGATGCTTTGAAGTTTGGGTTCAGCCATGGTGTTCTTGCTGTTTGGAAAAGACAGTGAACAGTGTGCTCCGCTTGAGCACGCTTCCTGTTGGAAGCGTGTCTCTCCATGAGCTTGCGTGACTTTTTACGCAGCTCTCTCCTTGAGCTTGCGTGACTTTTCACGCAGCTCTCTCCTTGAGCCTGCGTGACTTTTCATGCAGCTCTCTCCTTGAGCCTGCGTGACTTTTCATGCAGCTCTTTCCTTGAGCCTGCGTGACTTTTTATGCAGCTCTTCCCATGAGTCTGCGTGACTTTTCACGCACGCTGCCTTGAGTGAGCCTGCGTGACTTTTCACCCCTTGAGCGTGCGTGCTTTTGTGCGTACACTTTTGATATTTTATCAGATATTATATGCCCATTTTATATCCTTACGCCTTTTGTCCCGAGCATGATATAAGCACTAATGTGACCCCGGAGAACAAAGTGTTCCTACCTGATACATGTACCTGAATGTCCCAGTTCTTGTTCATGCTCGACAAATGGCTCGTAACTCCACGTGGCGTATTTGCAATGATGCATTACACTAAGGAGGGTAGAACATGTTGACATACTGATTGACATGGATCCTCCTTGGGGTACTCGTACTAAAGTACGACTTTAGGAGGATAATCATGTAGGCCACAGCATGTGAGTCCAAGATTTCACCTAAGGTTAAACTAGGCAACTAAATATACTAGATGCATAGGGAGGGCAGAATCCTGAGATCGTGTTACACCAGCCGCCTTGAGATATTGTCTTGACGTGCCGGCTGGTCTCCACGGATACTGTGTCATCTGCAACGAGTGGATGACTGTATCCGATTAATTGCTGCTATATAATATATGTTTTGGCAAGGTGGCCTTACGAGGGACCTGTGCTCAATAATACCTGTCTACGCGAACCCCTGGGTTGGCTAGCCTTGCTGGAAAGATACGATCTGAGGATTTCCTATTAACATAATGCGAGGATAACCTCGTCCCACTAGAAACTCGTAGACTTGATTGGCCGTGAAAACGACTTGCTTGTATCCTATTGCCGTCCGTGAATAACTGAGGGAAGCGGACTGTCATGGTACGTGATCCAACCCATGTTCTTGTTTGATTGTTGGGTTGGTTATCGTATTATGACAGGCTGTGGACCGAAGTTATGAACGGAAGACTTATTCTGGTTGTGAATTGCTACTTCTGTGAATGACTGAGGAACATGGTCTATCATGGTACATGATCCAACCCATGTTCTTGTTTGATTGTTGGGTTGGTTATTGTGCTGCGATAGGCTATCGACCGAAGTCACGATCAGGAGATTTTATTGTTTATATCTTTTAACTTATGTGAAAGTTATAGAGTACGACACGTTCCGACTCCATGCGGCACCTTTTGTCCTTGTTTGGTTGTAAGGGTGCCATATGGGTTCGAGGATGTTGCTCTACCCTATAATAGTAGCATAAGTATTACTATTATCAATCATTCTATTTAACTGGGTTTTTAATCTTAACTCTTGTGTCCCTTTGGCGGTACTTGCTATTCAGGGCTGACCCCACTGGTTTTGTTTGGCCAGATTCCGTAGCAGAGCCTGAGGACACGATCTTCCTCCCTGACATCCATGGTGCATACTAGGAGCATGGCGGTTCGGGGACTCGAGTGGGTTTCTTCTCCACCACTCCTGCTTATATTTTGTGCGGCATTTAGCCACCGGCACCTGTTATCCGGATTACTCGATATTTTGTGTCAGTACATAATTGTAATTAAACAGACTGCAGCTGTGTATAATTTTGTACTCCTGGCTCTCCGAGATAGCTAAATTATAAAGCTAGTCTCTCATGATCATTTTGATGAAGCGTCGGAGACGCCTTACTGCTTTATCTTTAATGTTCATTTATTTGCTGATGTGATTTGATTGATTGAGACATAGAACTCTGTGGGACCATAGGAGACTTGATTGTAGCATGTACCCCCTAGTCTCTCGACAGCCACGATCGCCGTATGACGTTACGTACCTCATATGGAGTAGCTGGCCTAGTCCGTCTCCGTATTTCGGTACTGGGGCGTGATAAGGTTTTAGTGGTGGCCCATGCAGGTCTGATTTTCAGACTTGTGGGGTATTGCAAATTATTAGGAGTCTCAATCAAAACTTGTTCCCCTTGAAATTCGGTTTCGAATTCTCTGTCCTTGCCTTGATCTCTAACCTGACTTGCATCCTCGAAATCTTCCTCGTCCGGACTTGATAATCTTATATTCTTCTCTATAGGGGTGCTTCATTCTCAGTAGCGGGAGAGGCCCATGAGGAAGAGCAGCAAGAGCATGGCTCGACTGGGCAGCAACAGGGGAGAGAACCTTCTCCAGTGCAGGCACGAGCAGAAATGGAACCAGAGGCAGTGCAGCCGCAGGTTATTGAAACTCCTGCAGCACCAGCAGCGACGACAGTACCAGACGCCGTAGCACTCCTGGAGATCATCTGGGGGTTTCTTGTCACTAACCAACAGCAACAGACTCGACAGCAGGAGCAGAACGTGTTGCTGAACCAAGGGATTCAGTTAGCTCTTGAGAGGAGTGTCGAGGCTGACTCGGGAGCATCAGGAAGGTTTCGTCGCTTGAACCCGAGGTATTTTGATGGCACGGAGGATGCCATCACTGCGGATGCCTGGATTCAAGACATCGAAGCCATTCTTGTGGCAGCCAAGGTTCCAGATGATGAGAAGGTTGATCAGGTCAAACTGGTACTTCAGGATCTTGCCCGCGACTGGTGGGCATCAGAAGAAGTTGGTATAAGACGCCCTGTTTGTTGGACCACCTTCAGTGACAGATTCAAGGCCAAGTATTTTGGCGTAGTAGCTCGATATGAGCTCCAACAGAAGTTCATCAGTCTCAAGCAAGCAGTGTCACGCCCCAGAACCAGAATATTGGAGAGCGGGGGTAGACATAGCCAGCTACGTATATGAAATGGATTCCATCTCGCTATACGGTCACGGCTGTCTAGATACATGAGGGTTTACTACAAGCCAACAGTCTCCTATGGTCATGAACAAGCCTAGTGTCTCAATCACAAGCAAGTAAGTAAATGTTACAAGATGTATGATCATTAAATATACAATAATAAGGCGTCCCAAATATTACATATTCAGCTGATCATGAAGCTAGTCGTTACAAAATGTTAGGACTAGCAAGAGTTTAGTCATACATGATCAACCCTAGGATCTGTTAATCATGTTACAGCCCGTAGGCAGACAGTAAATAAAGTGCAATCGAGCTAAACAGGTGCTCGTCGGCTAAACGCCTTAAAAGAATATTTTTACAATAGAGTGGGAGAGCCAAAAATAATCCACTCGTTGCCAGGGTTCCGTCTAGTGGCCACCATCTGGCTGGAAGGTCGGTAGATCCTCTGGAGCTGCTCCGAAATCTGGCCACACAAAACCAGCTGGGTCAGACCCCAGAAAGAGCAAGTGCCACAAAGAAAGCTTCACTTAAGAACTAAAACCAGCAATCAGCACAAGATATAAATAAAAGTAAGAACTGGAAATAAAGAAAATACACCAGGATGATATACGACGAGATAACCATAGAACTATTCAGATAACCAGGTTAGAACCCGTAAACCAAACAAGGACCGGGGTTGTAACCCTTCGTCTGAACAGAACTTGGAATTCTCACCATTTATCGGAAAAATAAATACAAGCATTCTGGTCATTCAATAGTCTGGAACAGGGTTAGGACAAGACTAGACTGGTTAGACTCCGTCCAATCACTTCACGGCCAAGTAAGAATTACGGCTTGATACATTCACTAACTAGGATTGTCATAAGCCTAATTACTAACAAGATGCAGTGAGATTATTCCACAGCCACAAGCCCTGCAGACCATCCAGGTTCCCCGGGTTAAAAGATTAGAGTTGAATTCAGGTGGGTACATCGTCCAGGAAACGAATGTACCCTTAGGTAGCTTGAAGGGTGCAACACGTGACAGTGTGCTGGAAATGTGCCCTACTCGACGGCAGGCTACAGATCCCAAGGCGTGCCCAGGTAACGGGATTGCTTGTAGCTGAAAAATCTCTTTATGACTAATGTATTAATCTAGTTATTAGTCCTTAGTTTATTTCAATAGGTACTCCTGACCGTGGTACTCAGGAGTCCCATCCTAGACATGATGCAAGACAGGACTGGTTTATTTATACAAGTACAATCACCCACGGTGTCCAGGTTAATTATACAAGTCATGTCATGTCAGGTAGCCGTCGCAACAGCTTATCAAGATATAACATGTCAGGTTTATCATGTCAAGTATACTTGTCAGGAGTGCGCCACGACGGGCCACTATCAGGTCATGTCAGGTCATTATGTCAGGAGTGCACCACTATGGGTCACTATCGTGTCATGCTCAGGTATCATTTTCAAACATATTAAACAAATCCATGATTATCAAGTTCAAGGGTAATCAGGCTACGCTCAAGCCAGGCTACGCTCAGGCTAGCGTACGCTCAGGTCTGCGTACCAAAGGTTCCATACACTTCCAATGGGGAGCGTACGCAAGGGCACGCTCAAGCTACAGGTCAGCGTACGCTCAAGCTACAGGTCAGCGTACGCTCAAGCTAGCGTACGCTCAAGACACGCTACCAACAGGCAGCATATCAAGGCTAGCGTACGCTCGCTAAAGAGCAGCGTACACAAGTCAGCGTACGCTCGCTAAAGAGCAGCGTACACAAGTCAGCGTACGCTCGCTAAAGAGCAGCATACACAAGTCAGCGTACGCTCGCTAAAGAGCAGCGTACACAAGTCAGCGTACGCTCGCTAAAGAGCAGCGTACACAAGTCAGCGTACGCTCGCTAAAGAGCAGCGTACACAAGTCAGCGTACGCTCAGGGCAAGCTACGCTCAGGTCAAACGCTCACAAAAGGCAGCATATGCACTCCATACGACTCCTAGTCAAGCGAGCGAGCGTATGCGAGTCATACGCTCCCAAAAGGTAGCGTATGGGGTCGATACGACTCCTTGTCAAGCAAGCGAGCGTATGCGAGTCATACGCTCCCAAAAGGCAGCATATGGGGTCGACTGTGCTGCGCTAAAGAGCGTGTGCAGCTCAGTGGCACGAGCTAAAAAGCTCGTGCACTGCTCACTGTCTTCTCCAAATCAGCAAGAACTCCATGGTTGAACCCAAAGCTTCAAAAGTCCATAACTTGGTCAAAACAAGTCCGAATCCAACTTTCCAAAAGTCAAAATTGGGTAGAATGAAATGCACTACAACATAGAACCATCAAAACTTGAAAACAAAGAAGTTTAATAGATCAAAACCACCAAAATCCAAAAGTAACTAATTTTTAGATCTACAAAAATTAAAGCCTCGAAATGGAAAATGACAAGTTCTAATATGTCTTAGAAATATGAAAAGAAGCTAATAGAACAATAAAAATGAGCTCTCTTATGGAAGCAAGTTGCACTTGCCTAGACCTCTCTCTCCCTCTCTTTGGTAGGTGAAGGAAGTAATGGGGAAGAAGAAGATGAGTTATGAAGAGAGAGAATGAAGGAATAGATTAATAAAGGGGTTGGTGGTGGTAGGTAGGGGGTTCACCATATAAAACCAAATCCAAACCCACACAAACCGAACCGAACCAAGCCAACCCAACCAAGAATAAACAAGCCAAGCCAAACCAAGGAGATATACAAATACAAGATAAAATACGTATACGTATTCCAAATACGTAATACGAATAACAGGCATTACAAGCAGGCAAGATCGTAGATGGGTATGCCGCAGAGTTCTGCAGATTATGCCGTTTCGCACCAGTAATGGTGGCAACGGAGCCAGAGAAAGCTATGAGGTTCCAGCAGGGACTTTATTTGGAACTATTGCAGCTTGTAGAAGGACACGACTACCAGACGTTTGACGCTGTTTTGACGGCCGCTCGGAGGCACGAGCTTATCCAGCAGAGGTTGGCATCGAGGACAGGAGGTCAGAAGAGATCTCATTCCCAGGTTGGAGGAGGAGCAATGCAGCGAACATCGGTACCAGCACCCGGTGTACGTATTCATGATGCAGGAGCGCCGCGGAGGACGGCCGTGTCAACTAATACAGCGCCAGTTCGGCATCAGCAGCCGAGGAACCAGCAACAGCGTCAGGGAGCACCCCAGGGCTGTACATTCTGTGGGAAGGCAGGGCACACGAGGGAGGTGTGCCGGTCAGCGAATGGCTTATGCTTGAGGTGTGGTAGTTCAAACCACCATATCTCCACTTGTCCTGTGATACAGAGGCCAGGAGGGCCAGCTCAGCAGTTTCCAGCATTGCCAGCTCCGGTGGCAACCCCGAGTGGAGGGCCAGTATTAGCAGTAAGGCCCCTAGCCCAGCGTCTACCAATGCAGGCTCAGATGTTTCGCCAGGCACAGGAAGCCGAAGGCCCTCAGAGGCAGCAACAGCATGGTCGAGGAAGGCCGCAACAAGGGGCTCCGTGGGGCCAGGCTCTCATATTGACCTTGGGAGAGGCTCTAGCGTCTAGTGACGTGGTGGCAGGTAAAATTCTCGTCACCTCATTTCCCGCTGTAGCATTATTTGATTCAGGCGCTACTCATTCATTCATCTCTGCACAATATGCTACACGGATTGGATTAGAGTTTGAGGCATTGTCGGAGAGGATGGATATACTCACCGGCAATGGGCTCGTAGAAGTTAGCAGAGTGCGCTTTTCATGTCCGGTAGTGGTGTGTGGGCATTTATTGCCCGTATCATTGATTGAATTCCTTATGGGGAATTTTGATGTCGTTCTTGGCATAGACTGGTTGAGAGACAGTCATACGACAATTGATTGTAGGGGTGGTAGGGTCATATTCAGCGTTCCTGGGATGAGTTTATCTTTACTCGAACCTTGAAGAATCAGGCCGGAGGCGTCATCTCAGCAGCAGTGTCAGAGCCAGGACAGATTCCGAGAGTGGTCGAAGATTTTCTCGACGTCTTCCCTGATGAGCTCCCAGGGATACCCCCAGTCAGAGAGGTAGAATTTAGTATTGAGTTGAACCCTGGAACGAGGCCTATTGCAGACAGAGTTTACAGAATGTCGCCGTCAGAACAGGATAAGTTGTATCAACATGAAGAAGATTTAAAGTCTAAGGGATTCATCCGAGACAGTAAATCGCCCTGGACCGCGCCAGTGATTCTAGTTCCCAAGAAGGATGGGTCGACGAGGATGTGCATCGACTACCGCAAGCTGAATGCAGTAACAGTGAAGAATAAGTACCCACTACCAAGGATTGATGACCTGTTTGACCAGTTGAGCATGGCCAGCGTCTTTTCCAAGATCGATCTTCGGTCAGGATACTATCAAGTAAGAGTCCGGGAGCAAGACATACCGAAGACAGCATTCAGATCTAGATATGGGCATTATGAGTTTTTAGTAATGCCCTTTGGACTAACCAACGCCCCCGCAGTATTCATGGATTTAATGAACCGCATCTTTTTGCCGTATTTGGATAAATTTGTGGTGGTGTTCATAGATGACATTCTTGTCTATTCCAGCAGTGAAGAGGAGCATGAGAAACATCTTAGGACTGTCTTACAGACATTGAGGGAGCATCAACTTTATGCGAAGCTCGACAAGTGTGAATTCTAGTTAGATCATATTTCGTTCCTGGGGCATGTAATTTCTGGGGCAGGAGTGTCAGTGGATCCGAAGAAGATTGAGGCCATAGAGCATTGGCCAGTCCCGAGAACGGTTGTAGAAGTGCAAAGTTTCTTAGGACTAGCTGGTTACTACAGAAGGTTCGTGGCGGACTTTGCCAAGATCTCGGCGCCCTTAACGCGTTTGACGCACAAGGACGTAGAGTTTGTTTGGTCAGCTAGCTGTTAGGCATCATTTGAAGAATTAAAGAAGAGATTGATCTCAGCCCCGATCTTGACGCTTCCAGTAGGAGCGGGAGGCTTTACAGTATATTGTGACGCATCTGGGAAGGGTCTTGGATGTGTATTGATGCAGCACGGAAAGGTGATAGCATATGCGTCTCGACAGCTTCGAGACCATGAGAAGAATTACCCGACTCACGATTTGGAGTTAGCAGCTGTGGTGTTTTCACTCAAGTTGTGGAGGCATTATTTATACGGAGATCGGGTAGAGATCTATACTGATCATAAGAGTTTGAAATACGTGTTCACGCAGCGAGATTTGAACATGAGGCAA
The DNA here is from genome assembly GCA_029216955.1 of Iris pallida. Classification (NCBI taxonomy): domain Eukaryota; kingdom Viridiplantae; phylum Streptophyta; class Magnoliopsida; order Asparagales; family Iridaceae; genus Iris; species Iris pallida. The sequence goes on from JANAVB010029216.1 coordinate 8,642,370, forward strand.
AGAAGATGGTTAAAACTGCTGAAGGATTTTGATTTAGATCTTCAGTATCATCCAGGCAAGGCGAATATAGTTGCAGATGCACTGAGTAGGAGAGACAGTGCCTTTGTCTTGACCTCGCAGAAGCATATTTTAGAAGACCTTCAGAGTATGGAAATCGAAGTAGTTTTGCCAAGGGATATAGGAAGAATGACCAGTATACAGATTCAGTCAACCTTAGTAGAGAGGATAAGGGTAGCACAAGCAGGAGATCCACAGATTCAGAAGTTGCGATCGGAGTGTGAATCAGGCCGTAGGAAGGAGTTAGTGATTCATGAAGATGGTACGCTCAGGTTTGGAGACAGACTCTGTGTACCGAGTGGAGACCTTCGACAAGAAGTTATGTCCGAAGCTCATAGTTCTATTTACTCTATTCATCCAGGAGGAACGAAGATGTATCGAGATATCAGGCAGTACTTTTGGTGGAATGGCATGAAAAGAGAGATAGCGAGATTTGTATCCAAGTGTCTGGTATGTCAGCAGGTGAAAGCCGAGCAGCAGAGACCAGCAGGGTTGCTACAGCCGCTTCCTATCCCAGAATAGAAATGGGAGCACATCACGATGGACTTTGTGACCGGTTTACCTAGGTCCCCGACAGGTAAGAATGCAGTCTGGGTAATAGTAGATCGACTCACGAAGGTCGCTCATTTCCTTTCCTTCCGAGTTGGACAGACTACTGAGCAGTTAGCAGAAATATACATGAAGCAGATAGTAAGGCAGCACGGTGTTCCAGTTAGTATAGTATCAGATCGGGATACGCGGTTTACTTCCCATTTTTGGCGGAGCTTACACCAAAGTTTGGGAACCAAGTTAAGATTCAGTACTGCTTATCATCCACAAACTGACGGGCAATCAGAAAGAACCATCCAGACGTTAGAAGATATGCTACGGGCGTGTACCTTAGACTTTGGCGGATCTTGGGAGGATCACCTTCATCTAGTGGAGTTCTCCTATAACAACAGCTATCAGGCTAGCATTCAGATGGCCCCGTTCGAAGCATTATACGGAAGGAAGTGCAGGTCTCCTTTGGCATGGGACGACGTCGGAGAATGGAAGTTGTTGGGACCAGAGATGATCACGCAGACTGTGGAGATAGTTAAGTTGGTCAGAGAGCGCCTTCGAGTTGCACAGGACCGACATCGTCATTGGGCAGATCAGCATCGTAGGCCTCTAGAGTTCAGAGTTGGCGACCAAGTATTTCTGCGGATTTCGCCTACTCGGAGTATCATCAGATTTGGAACTCGAGGAAAGCTTAGTCCAAGATACGTTGGTCCTTTTAAGATTCTCGCTCGGGTAGGCGATGTGGCTTATCGACTTGTCTTTCCGCCTTCGTTAACTGGCATACATGATGTGTTTCATGTGTCCCAATTACGTGGATATGTTCCGGATCCGAGTCATGTCCTCGATCATTCTGAGTTAGTCGTTGGTACCGACCTAACTTACGAGGAACAACCTGTATCTATTTTAGACTGGCGAAAGAAGGTACTCAAGAATCGGACGATAAACCTTGTCCGTGTTTCATGGAACCATCACTCTTCGGGAGAGTCAACCTGGGAGCGCGAGGACGAGATCATATCTCGGTATCCGCATTTGTTTGACTAATAAGGTATATTTTTGTACCTTATTGACACGATTCCATGCTTATCTGCACCTGCTTGTTTTGTACTTTGTGATGTATAATAATAACTGCTATGATAGTTAACTTATATATGATTGTGCCTTGCTTGCCCTGATTTCACTATCCTATCTTGGCTGGAATTCCGAGGACAGAATTTTTCTAAAAAATGGTAGAGATGTCACTCCCCGATCCTGGAATACGTATTTTAATACGTAAACCGATAAAATTGTATTTACCTTGTATTTATACAATATTTATTATGCTGTGTTTCTTCATGCATTCTCCAAAAATATTTGACAAAATATTATTTCCTAATTTATTTTCTGCATTTGGGCCTACAGTTTTGGCTCATTTGGGTAACCCATTCTTGGTTCACCAATGGTTCATCATGAACCCTTTGGTTCATCATGAACCCATGGGTCCAAGATCTTTATATATAACTCATCTCATTCTCTCTCCTCTAATTTACTTCCTCTCATTTACTTCCTCCACCAACCAAGGCAAGTACCAACTTGCTCAAGAGATGGATCCATAATTTTATCAATAATTTCTTACAAAACTATTTGCCAAAATATGTTCTTCTCCTCATTCTATACTAGTTTAGAACTTGGAAATTTTTATTTTGAAGCTTTGATTTTTGTAGATCTAAGTTTTAATCATTTTCGAATTTGTATGGTTTGATCTACTTTAGTTGGATTTTATGGGTTTTTGATGCTTCCATGTGGAAGAGCATTCAGTTTCACCCAAGTTGGAACTTTGGAAATCTGGATTTGGAGTTCGGATGGCCAAGTTATGATGCTTTGAAGTTTGGGTTCAGCAATGGTGTTCTTGCTGTTTGGAGAAGACAGTGAACAGTGTGCTCCGCTTGAGCACGCTTCCTGTTGGAAGCGTGTCTCTCCTTGAGCTTGCGTGACTTTTTACGCAGCTCTCTCCTTGAGCTTGCGTGACTTTTCACGCAGCTCTCTCCTTGAGCTTGCGTGACTTTTCACGCAGCTCTCTCCTTGAGCCTGCATGACTTTTCACACAGCTCTCTCCTTGAGCCTGCGTGACTTTTTACGCAGCTCTTTCCTTGAGTCTGCGTGACTTTTTACGCACGCTGCCTTGAGTGAGCCTGCGTGACTTTTCACCCCTTGAGCGTGCGTGCTTTTGTGCGTACGCTTTTGATATTTTATCAGATATTATATGCCCATTTTATATCCTTACGCCTTTTGTCCCGAGCATGAAATAAGTACTAATGTGACCCCGGAGAACAAAGTGTTCCTACCTGATACATGTACCTGAATATCCCAGTTCTTATTCATGTTCGACAAATGGCTCGTAACTCCATGTGGCGTATTTGCAATGATGTATTACACTAAGGAGGGTAGAACATGTTGACATACTGATTGACATGGATCCTCCTTGGGGTACTCATACTAAAGTACGACTTTAGGAGGATAATCATGCAGGCCACAGCATGTGAGTCCAAGATTTCACCTAGGGTTAAACTAGGCAACTAAATATACAAGATGCATGGGGAGGACAGAATCCCGAGATCATGTTACACCAGCCGCCTTGAGATATTGTCTTGACGCGCCGGCTGGTCTCCACGGATACTGTGTCATCTGCAACGAGTGGATGACTGTATCCGATTAATTCCTGTTATATAATATATATTTTGGCAAGGTGGCCTTACGAGGGACCTGTGCTCAATAACACCTGTCTACGCGAACCCCTGGGTTGGCTAGCCTTGCTGGAAAGATACGATCTGAGGATTTCCTATTAACATAATGCGAGGATAACCTCGTCCCACTAGAAACTCGTAGACTTGATTGGCCGTGAAAACGACTTGCTTGTATCCTATTACCTTCCGTGAATAACTGAGGGAAGCAGACTGTCATGGTACGTGATCCAACCCATGTTCTTGTTTGATTGTTGGGTTGGTTATCGTATTATGACAGGCTGTGGACCAAAGTTATGAACGGAAGACTTATTCTGGTTGTGAAGTGCTACTTCTGTGAATGACTGAGGAACATGGTCTATCATGGTACATGATCCAACCCATATTCTTGTTTGATTGTTGGGTTGGTTATTGTGCTGCGATAGGCTATCGACCGAAGTCACGATCAGGAGATTTTATTGTTTATACCTTTTAACTTATGTGAAAGTTATAGAGTACGACACGTCCCGACTCCATGCGGCACCTTTTGTCCTTGTTTGGTTGTAAGGGTGCCATATGGGTTCGAGGATGTTGCGCTACCCTATAATAGTAGCATAAGTATTACTATTATCAATCATTCTATTTAACTGGATTTTTAATCTTAACTCTTGTGCCCCTTTGGCGGTACTTGCTATTCGGGGCTGACCCCGCTGGTTTTGTTTGGCCAGATTTCGTAGCAGAGCCTGAGGACACGATCTTCCTCCCTGACATCCATGGTTTATACTAGAAGCATGGCGGTTCGGGGACTCGAGTGGGTTTTTTCTCCACCACTCCTGCTTATATTTTGTGCGGCATTTAGCCACCGGCACCTGTTAGCCGGATTACTCGATATTTTGTGTCAGTACATAATTGTAATTAAACAGACTGCAGCTGTGTATAATTTTGTACTTCTGGCTCTCCGAGATAGCTAAATTATAAAGCTAGTCTCTCATGATCATTTTGATGAAGCGTCGGGGACGCCTTACTGCTTTATCTTTAATATTCATTTATTTGCTGATGTGATTTGATTGATTGAGACATAGAACTCTGTGGGACCATAGGAGACTTGATTGTAGCATGTACCCCCTAGTCTCTCGACAGCCACGATCGCCGTATGACGTTACGTACCTCATATGGAGTAGCTGGCCTAGTCCGTCTCCGTATTTCGGTACTGGGGCGTGACAATGCGTTATCGACCAGGTTGGCGTCCGTGCAGCGCGGGTAGCGATCCCCGTTCCACGTGCCCGTCATACTTGTCGCTAACCATTCCTTTCTTTCTTATCTTTTATTCATTCTTTCTTTTCTTTCTTTCACTTGTCCGTTCGTTCATTGATTCATTCAATATTCATTTATTCATTCGTCGATTCATTCATTCACTTATTCGTTCATTCATTCATTCATACATTTTTGCAACTTCCCGTACGGGAGTCACCTTGGCGACCCATCGGTCCCATAGTCTTTCAATGTTGCTATACTCTACTCGGAATGACTATGTTGATAGTCTTCCGTTTCATTGTTGTAAACCATTCATTGTTTCATTGTTGAACGCATAAGGGACTTGCACGTAAGCTTGTGCCTTAGCACGAGCGTGGAGCGCGGTGCGAGAGTTCTTACATTTTCTATGTTCTTTTCCATATTCTATACAAGCATACAAGATGGGATTATTTCCTTAGCTAGGTGCGTTGAGTCATTTATTAGCATGCGCGGTGTTATCGCCTAGCGATTATAGCAATAGTGTCCGAATTGTTATGTGTCTAGGCTAAGCAAATACGGGTTCATCGGAGCCACCCACCTTAGCGATGTTCGCATCGGCCGAGAGATACCCCGAGCGCGCCTTTGAAAGTCTAAGTCTGGATTCCTCTTGACGGGCCAATGTAACCCTTGTATCGATTCTTCATCAGGTCGATGCCAACTCTTCGGGTCGACGGCTCATTTGAGTCGTTGCACTTGTCGTTTGAATCGGCGTTCCGCTAGGACGGAGCGGATAATTACACCGGTACCCCGGTGCACCCGTTCGGAGGGAACATTCTGTGCACGAAAGATATCACAATTATCTCAAGTCCATTCGATCATGCAACGCCCTATTTTCAAACAACCAACATAGTCTTAAGCACGAGACTCAGACTTTATCAAACAACGAAATATAGTCTTGAGTCCGAGACTCAGACTTTATTATCTCGTATTTCTTCCATTAACTTTCTATGTTCTTATATTTCATACTTCGTTTCAATGTTCAATGGCATCATGCCTCAACTCAATGTTCTTCAACCGAACGACTCGAAGGTCCCGAACACCTTTCGAGGCATCATGTCATATCCAACAGTTCCGTCACATTTATGCCACAACTGTATTCTTTCGTAACAAAGCCATCTTTTATGATCTCATGTACGTAGACACATTTCGACCGTATTTCCATGTTCTATGCCTTAGTGTTCAATGTTCGTGGCTTGCACGCTAGGGCGCTCGTCTATTGTCTTTCAATGTTCTAGCCTTCTAACTCGTGTACGAAGGCACGGAATGGATCGTGTACTAAGGAATTCGTCGAATACAGTTATTCTATGTTCTTGCGGCTTGCGTACCGAGGAGCTCGCCTTTGCGATATTCAATATTCCATAACGACTCGTGCATTTGATGCACGTTTCATTTCAATTGTTCTAACTAGTGTTCGACACACACTACGATTTATCTTTCGATCGGACCACGTCCGTGGCGTCGTTAGGTTAACTTAGCATACAATGATATATTTTGACTTAGGCATGAAGGAGTAAAAAGAAGAGTCAATCCTCCCACATTGAGTTGATATGTCTTGTCATTTTGTCGAGCCGATGTGGCTCGATTTCATAACTTCGTTGCACGGCCAACTCTTCTGTCTTAGCCATTCGAGCACATCATGCTTCATTGAATTATACGTCCGATTTGGCTTACCGTGCCCAAGTCTCAGCCCGTTGCGAGACGACGATTTGGTTTTGCGGACCCCTTACTGAATAAGGTAGAATGTCGACCTCTAATATTTTAGCGTAAACGTATAACCTGCACATGAAACCAACTAAAATCAATACTTGCATCGATTCGGACTTGTGCCTTGGTCGATTCGATTTCTTAGAATCTTCGAGCCGTCTGAACGCACTTATCCTTCGGGGCAATGTGGCACTTTGCATCGATTCAACTCGATGCATTCTTTGGGACAAGACAACTCTTCACGTCGACTTAGTTCGATGCATTGCTTAGGACAATGTAACTCTCGTATCGATTCGCATCGATACATTTTATTCGGTCAACGCGACTCGTTGAGTCAACTCTCAGCATAATGCGCCGTGCGGAGCGGGGCATTACACTTACTCGGTTGTTGAGGGTTTCCGGTGGTCGAATTTGGTGCAAACGAGGTAGCTTTGCTGGTCGCTCCCCTTTTTCTTGTCCTCATTGGCAAATTCTCCCAGGCTCGTCCCTCAGTAGATGTGGTCCAAAGAGGTTTTACGACTTTGGGCCTTTTGGGGAATGCCTCTATTGGAGTTATTGACTCTCGGCATCTACTCATTTGCCCAGAATTGGAGGAGGACTTCCTTCGGCTGAGGACGTGCGAGCTGTGGTATATCGCCCGGGCCCCTATGCGCATTTTTAGATGGTCTCATGACTTTGATCTGAAGGTGGAATCGTTAGTGGTTCTGTTTTGGATCACCCTTCCTCGGCATTGGGGACGGCTGCTTCTGCCCCGCGTAAGGTTTTGAGGCATCTACTTCGGTGGTGGGCCCCCCGTGCCTGCAGTTTCTATGGCAGTGGTCCTACCTTTGTCTACAGCTCCAGCGTTAGTCCAGACAGAGGGGATATCCTTGGTGGCTGCTGCTGGCAGTCAGGTGTATTTGGTTGGGTCTCAGGCTTCTTTGGAGCCTTCTATTTCTCTTGCAGTAGTTCCAGAAGGACTGAAAGTTCTTGTTGAGAGGATGGTCTTTGTTAGGAAAGAGGCGGGAGAGCAGGGAGAGATTCGTCCTTCCCGATTGGCCGCGGCTCCGCTCAAGCCTGAGGCGCTCTCCCCAGTTTTCCTACCCCCTATTGTTGGCTCACCGGTCGTTACCCTTTCCTCTTCTGCTGCAGATGACCCCACCCTCCCTGATCCACGTCCTCACCTGGATGATTTCCCGTCCTCTTCGGATACGACAGTTATTGACGAGTTTCGGAGGGGCAATACTGTTGCGGAGGACATGGCTCCCTCGCCTCAGGGGATGGAGCATGAGTGCGGCTCTCCGTTGAGGCAGGTCGGTCATCTCAGCTGGGCAGACGAGTCGGAGTTGGTAAATGTGGAGTGCAGTGGGTTGGACACCGTTGTATCAAGATCGGCTCTGGTTGGGTTTGCGGCCTCTGTGTCTTGTGATACGCACATACTGGATCTTTCTACCCGTACTTTTATCGTTATTCTTGGCTCTGGCAAGGCGTGCTTGGACCCAGCTTTCGGAGCCATTACCAAATCTCTTCTAGCGACGGATCGTGGAGATGGTTTTCAACCTAACATAGAGCAAGGGGATCACAGTTGGGGAAATGGGTTCATGAAGACGAAGAATCATCGTAGGGAAATTCCCCAGCTTATTAGGAATTTAAGATCGTCTTCCAGATTGGCCGATGGCAGTTTAGGGATGGCGAGTGGTCGGTTGGTCCTTAAAATTTCATTTCTTTATTTCATCTTGGGTGTCGGCATGTATAGCTTTATTGTGTGTGTTTCTGTCCAAGCTCCCTAGCCCAAATGGTTAGGGAGGGGGGCTCATTTGGGGGAGGTCCCAAGTTCGAGCCCTTCCGTGGGCATGGGATGGCTGGGTAGTCGCGGGGCGGCCATGGTCCCAAGCTGGCGGCCTCAAGAAATGGATAAAAAAATATTGTGTGTGTTTAGCTCTTTACGGCTGGCTTGGTGTTCAGGGTAGTCTTCTACCTACGTTTGTATCCGCTTCGGAGCCCCGCCGAAGTCCCGCTCCCCCTTAGCCGTTGGATCGCGCGGGCGGGGGCGGGCCCCACGTGGGCCCCGCGCGATACAATGGTGCAGAGGGGGGCGGGGCTTCGACGGGACTCCGCGGGCGGGGCCTTTGATCCGCTTCCATATATATATATATATATATATATATATATATATATATATATATATATATATATATATATATATATATATATATATATATATATATATATATATTTCCCCTATTATATATATATATATATATATATATATATATATATATATATATATATATATATATATATATTTCCCCTATTATATATATATATATATATATATATATATATATATATATAATAGGGGATATATATATATATATATATATATATATATATATATATATATATATATATATATATATATATATATATATATATGCAAATGACCTCTAGCCTAGTGGTTAAGAGAGATGCATGCGGCCCAAGTGGTCGGGAGTTCGATCCTCAGTGGAGGCGAGTTCGCAACAAGTACCCATTGCTTCAAAAAAAAAAAAAAAAATATATATATATTAGGGTTATGGTCCCCAACTCATATGGCCACAAAAATATAGATTTCTCTATTCTTTTCTACATCTCCATCAACACAGAGAGGAACAAAGATCACATCTTTGTTTTTAAGGGTAGTAGCGAGTTGGAAGATCGAACTCGACTAAAGAACATTCGCATCAAGATCCATCAAGCCAAGCAATGAATTCAGGTACGCTTCCGCAATTTAATTATTTATTTTTTATCTCATGAATCAACATGCAATAATTTCTAACGTTCAGAGCACACGTAGGACGTGTTCGATTCCCAGCACTTTAGTCTTCTTCATTACCTGACTTTCTTAATACTTACAAAATTCCTATTTCAATACATGACTTACTCAATTCTAAAAATCCTTCGCTATTTCTTTGTTTCGGAAACTAAATAGTACTGATGGAAAGAAAAAAATATCGAATTCCCATTGTCGCTAAAGTTTTGTATCTTAGAACATTATTATATTGACGTCTCGATGACTGAATTTAGACAATGTTAGTGACGAATTAGCGACAAAAATTTTATCCGATGTCCTGTAACTATGCATATTAAGCTACTTCTAATCCAACAACAAAAGGAAAGTGTAATTTGACGCTATATTGGATGATGAGTAAAAGTCAAAACAATTTACAAGGAGTAGTCACCAGAATATTGAAGGACCAGTCAGTCCTCTTCCTATATAAACAAGCCCACAGGATGCACCTTTGTCCTCTGAAATCTAAGAAAAACAGACAACTCTGATGTCTCAAACATACAACTAAAAATAAAATTCTCAATACATAAGTAGAATAGGGCGGTATTGACCCATCTTGAATTCTCATTACGAATTAAAATCTACACAACAACAAAAAATGCCCTATGGTAGGACATTTTTTGAACAAAAATGTCATACCACCGGCCGTTTTGTTTCCATTTTTTGAATTTTTGGTGAAAAAATGTCATGTTGTATAAAAAACGTCCTACATTGGTCGTTTTTCTTAATATATATATATATATATATATATATATATATATATATATATATATATATATATATATATATAATTATGTTATTTGGCTCCCAAAAATTCTGGGTGATGCCATCCCCCATTATGTGGCATCTGATATGACAACTGACTTGGCAGCTGATGTGTTATATTAACCCAAAAAATTAATTATCCAAATTTTTTTATTGTTAATGTTAATGCTAATGCTAATTTTAATTTAATGTTAATGTTAATATTAATACTAATATTAATATTCATGTTAATTTGATCTGGAAATTGCTGAGAAATCCAATTTCGGGGTTGGTTTTTATGAAAAACCCACCCGCATGATGGATTTTATGAAATGCCCAGAATTATATATTTCCACGTTAAGTATTCCAAGATTCCCTTTAGATGTTCTGTATTTACAAAATTAATATCATAATTATCCCTCCGCACAAACTCAGATCTGGATTGTGATTCTCTTCTTCTTCTTCTTCACGAGAGATCTGAATTCCATTGCTCTCAACTTCAGCAGAGATCGCAAAGATCGTTCGCAGTTCACCATGCTTTTTTTTTCAGTCGAACTCCGATCATCGCTCATCTTCTTCTTCTTCTTCTTCTTCTTCTTCTTCTTCTTCTTCTCCGACAATTAGGTCAATTATGGAGAGAAGATCTTCTTCTTTTCCATAAGAGTTAGCATCGTTTTGAAAGAAGAGCGAAAACTCTTGAATCTTTATTCATGTCAAATTTTTTTTCACAAAACAAAAAAATAAAAAATTAGGTTTCTGTCAACTGTTATCCGTCGATATCACACGAAGAATAGTCATTCTCCTGCATTTTTAACAAAGAGAATGTCATTCTCCGTGTTGAATGGCATTCTCCGTGTTTCTAACACGGAGAATGGCCATTCTCCTGTGTTTTAACACGGAGAATGGCCATTCTCCTGTGTTTTAACAAGGAGAATGGCCATTCTCCTGTGTTTTAACATTTGAATGACCATTCTCTGTGTCATTTAACACGGAGAATGTCATTCTCCATGTTATATAGCATGAAGAATGGCCATTCTCCGTGTAATTTAGAAACGAAGAATGCCATCCTCCGTACTAAATTATACGGAGAATGGTCATTCTCCTACGTTTTAACACTGGGAATGGCCATTCTCCGTGTAAATTAACACGGAGAATATCATTTTCCGTTTTATTTAACACGGAGAATGCCATTCTCCATTTTATTTAACACGGAGAATGGTATTCTCCGTGTTTCTAACACGGAGAATGGCCATTCTCCTGCGTTTTAAAACTGGAATGACCATTCTCCGTGCTAAATTATACGGAGAATGGCCATTCTCCGGTTTATTTAACACGAAGAATGCCATTCTCTGTGTTTCTAATACGGAGAATGGCCATAACGACCATTCTCCGTGCTAAATTACACGGAGAATGACCATTCTCCGTGTAAATTAAGACACAGAATGACCATTCTTCGTGTAATTTAGCACGGAGAATGGCCATAACCACCCTCATGCGAAATTAACATTTTTTGTGTTCTAACACGGAGAATGACCATTCTCCTGCATTTTATGGTCAGTTGAAACTTTGAAGGGCTATAACTTTTGACTCGGAGGTCGAAACGAGGTCCGGTTTGTCCCAAAACGAGCGTATCTTCGAGGAGCCTGAGATTAACTGCTTCTCCGTTAGACGACCTTACGAAATTTTAGAATCGCAAAAAAATGATGTTTGGACCTCCGTTTTAGCACTTTTGCCGTTTGCCTCGGTCTTTGCGAAATTTTTCGACGAGTTTTTGAAGATTTTTGAGGAGAAAATCTAAATTCGAAAGTGAGCAGCGTATGGAAGAAGATGAAGTATCGAAACATTTTTTTTAAGAGTAGTTTTGTGGGTGTTTTCAATAAATTAGAAGGAAGGACAAAAATGTCATTCAGAACCCTCTTTATATATTTTTTTGCTAATTCTGGGCACGCGATGAAATGTTATTGTGCGGTGGATTTTTCATAAAACTTTTTCATTTTTTTGGCATTTCAAAAATTTCTCCTAATTTGATATTAATTTTAATATTAATATTAATTTTAATTTTAATGTTAGTATTAATTTAAATGTTAATATTAATTTTAATGTTAATGTTAAATATTAATATTCATGTTAATCTAAAATTAATATTAATTTTAATGTTTAATGTTAAATTTTGCCATGTCAGTTGTCATGTCATCAGCCATGTCATATGCCACGTAAGGGGAGATGTTATTACCCAAATATTTTGGTAGCCAAATAGCATTTTTGGTATATATATATATATATATATATATATATATATATATATATATATATATATATATATAGGGAGCGGATCGGTAGCCCCGCCCGCGGAGCCCCGTCGAAGCCCCGCCCCCCCTTAGCCGTTGGATCGCGCGGGCGGGCGCGGGCCCCACGCGGGCCCCACGCGATCCGACGATGCAGGGGGGGCGGGGCTTCGGCGGGGCTCCGCGGGCGGGGCCTTTGATCCGCTTCCATATATATATATATATATATATATATATATATATATATATATATATATATATATATATATATATATATATATATATATATATATATATACAGTGGCCTTCTGGTACGGAAGTCCAATTTACGAAAATGTACGGGATAACGGAATTTTAAAGACACGGCTTGCATAAATTGTACGTTAAGCAAGAGAAGAGTCTTCATTACTAAATGATTTAGTAAGCCGCTTTATAATAGTAAGCTTGCACTTGCATTGTTCGACGGGTACATGTCGACGGCCACTGCAACATGATATGGCAGCAGTACGTGAAGGACAGGATGCAGGGGCAGCTCAGCGTTGCGAAATTGCAGCATGCCGAAAACCACCCCATGGGTGGTGGCTACATCTAGTGGTTCTGAAACACTGTTAATGATGGAGCAATTCTTTTGTGTGCAAAATTCTATATTTGATTTGTAAACTAGTATGCTTGTTGTTGCTGGGATAACAACAATTGGCCATTTGATGTTTTTTGCCCAGCAGTGGTGTGCACTGTGGTGAAAATAAGGACGAGCGATTATTGTTGGTTATGTTGTTTACTTTGTATTAGTTAATAAAAGTCACTGCCAACTCTGATCCCGTACGTTTCCATAAATTGGAGTCCCGCACCAGAAGGCCTTTTTTGTTTTGGAACTTTAGTCCCACATCGGCTAGGCCAAAGGAGTTATATCTCTATATATTAGCTATGCTATTTTAGAGATGTGCATGTGGTGTGGAGATGCACATGGGTGTGCCATGTGGGATTATTTTTCTAATGAAAAAAAGGCTAAATCAACAATTGAAAGCATTCATGCTTTTTGGTCTTGGGAAATTTATTTCCATTGGAGCTAAGTTCCGTAGCGACTCGGACACGGACACGGACTCATGGGCTCATGAGGCATAATATGGCGTTTTATTGGCGCACTTAGCACGTCAGCATCGTCGCTAGGCGCAAGTGGCTCAGTGCGCATTCTGCGTGCGGTGTGCAAGGTGCGCGAGGTGCGCAACTTGCATCAGATCGTGCCTGTGCATGATCTGAGCGGTTACTGCACATTCGGAGTGGTTTTTACCACGTTCCGAACATTCTGCTAACCGGGCAGTTGCAACTCGGACCTATGAAAAGTCTCTTCTCTCTCACAGGGTATATAAAGAGGCTAATACAGAAAGTTGTGAGAGCTTACAAGTGTTTCTTAACACAAGTTAACAGAAGAATTGAGAGAGGAAAGAAGCGTTGCACCAGCGTTGCTTTTGCACGGGAGTCCGTATACCATCCAAGGAGTCAGAAGAGCAGGAGTGTTCCAAAGTTCTCCGACGAACTTGCTGGTTCCTGGAAGCTATTCGTGTGGGGACGAATATAGCTTTGAGCAACGGTGATCATTCACCCCAGCAGGTGTTGTTCCATCTATCGCATGTCATATTCGCTACTGCTAGCAATTCAGATTAGTACCTTCTTCTTAGAAGTACTTCATTCGGTTGCTGTTGTTTACAAAATTTTTCTGGATTTTCGTAAATCGATTGCTGCTGTAACGAAATCTTTTTTAAGATCTTCGTTTACCATAATCCACCAAGGATCTCTGTTACGTGCATTCTTTGAAGTGTTGCGTTGAAATATTGTCCTTACAATTGTTTTATTTTCTCAGTTTTCTATCAAAAATTGTACCCCGGCAACAACAATCTCAAAGCTATATTGCTACGATGGAAAACTTCTGTGCTTTGCTAATCAATCCTAACTTCTCTAAGTTAGAACAATTTGATGGTGAGCACTATCAAATCTGGAAAAGAAAGGTTTTCCTCAATCTTCAGTTCTCTGAGGTTGATTACGTGCTGATTGAGGAGGAACCTACTATTCCAGAAACTGGATCTGCAGCCGCAATCATTACGGCTGCTAAGAACCAGAACAAGTAGAGAAGGGACAATAGCATTTGCAGGCTTATGATCCTAAATGCTATAAAAGATTCCCTTGCCGAATCTTATTCAAAGAAGACTGTTGTCGGAGAGATTTGGGAGTCTCTGGAGAAACTTTATGACGAAGATAAGAACCGGAGCAAGATATTTCTTGTTGAGAAATATCAAAAGTGGTTCTTTGAAGACGAAAAGCCAATGCTGCCGCAGGTGAAGGAGTTCCTGAAGCTGCGACAGAAGTTGGAGGATGAGACGATGCCCCTTACCGACAAGTTTGTGGTTAGTGGGATCGTCTCTAAGATCCCTGCTGGGTGGAGCAAGTTCTATGCAAACATGCATAGGAAGAAGTTGGAGATTTCTCCCGAAGATCTTTTACAGGAAGTGTATGTTGAGGACCAGATGCGGGCTCAACTGAAAGTGGACACACTGTCCAAGCAATTGGCTAATGCCAATATGGTTTATACCAGGGAACCAAGGGAAAAGTAGGCGGCTTTCCACAGCAAGAAGAAGGACCCTGACAATCTGAAAGTCAAGGGGACTTCCTTCAAGCAAAAGAAGCCAAAGTCCTATTTGGCTTGCTTCAAGTGTGGCAAGAAGGGTCATTTCAAAAGTGAATGCAAATCCAAGGCCAAGCAATCAGAGCAAGGTGTGCCTAGTAAGGTCTCAATGATCACTGATGTTATTGCTATGATTGTGTAGGTCACTGCGATTGGGGTTGATTCTGACTGGTGGGTAGATACTGGCGCCACTTGCCATGTCTTTTCTAGCAAGGAGTGGTTCACCACCTACACACCTACTTCTGAAGTGGTTGTTGTGGCGAACCAGGCACAAGCTGAAGTTCTCAGGGTCGGGACGGTGGTGTTGAAGCTGACTTCTGGCAAGACTCTGACACTTCAAGGCATGAAGCATGTACCTGCTATTGCCAAGAACCTGATCTCGAGAGGCCTACTCTGTAATGCAGGCCTCAGGATAGACATCAATGGTGGCTAGATGGTGATGTCTATTAAGGGAACATATTTCGAAAAAAAATTTTATACCGAAGGAATGTTCAAAATTCAGCTTGTAAATCAGTACAATATAATTAATGCAATCACTCCTTCTGCTAATACTCTTGAGTTGTGACATAATAGGCTAGGACATGTTTATTGTAAATGAATAAACAAAATATCTAGTCTAGGACTTATCTCCAAGTATGGGGGTAAGGTAGAGAAATGTGAATTTTGTGCTCAAACGAAGATCACAAGGAAATTCTATCTTCGGGTTTATCGAAGTACAGATCTTCTGGAGTTGGTACACTTCGATATCTGTGACTTCAAACAATTCTCTACAAAGGCCGGGATAAAGTATTTCATAACCTTCATCGATGACTTCTCAAAGTATGCGTTCATCTACTTGCTGAAGGAGAAAGACGAAGCATTCGAGAAGATCAAGGAGTTCAGGGCCGAAGCTGAGCGGCAGACTGGACAACAACTCAAAAGAATAAGAAGTGATCAAGGTGGAGAGTACAGGTCTCATAAATTTGCATCGTTCTGCAAAGAACATGGAATTTTCAATGAGACTACGGCTCCGTACTCTCCTCAATCAAACGGAGTAGCAGAGAGGAAGAACAGAACGTTAACAGAAATGACTAACTCAATGTTGTTAACTGCAGGTCTTCCAAAGTGCTACTGGGAAGAAGCTGCAATGACGACCACTTTTATTCTAAATAGAGTGCCTCATGCAACTTCAGATATTACTCCTCATGAACTCTAGTTTAAGGTCAGACCTAACTTGAATGTCATTCGAGTGTGGGGGTGTCTGGCATATGTCAAGCTTCCAGATCTGAAGATTCAGAAGCTTGGGACAAGGACTACAAAGACGATCTTCTTCGGGTATGCCGAGAAGAGTGATGCTCGGAGATTTCTTGATATTGAGTCAAATCATATCATTGAATCTTGCGACGTAGAATATTTTGAAGAGAAATTTGCAAGTCACAAGAATATTATTCTTACTGATATACCGGAGAACAATGAGGGTGCGCAAGAAACTGAAGTTTTTAATGAAGAAGTAGTCCAGGAAGATGTTGTTGTTGAAACTATGATTGAACCAGAACTAGCTGAGCCGTCAGCTAAGCATGTGAGGAGGCCAAAGGACTTCGAAAATAACTTTGTCACCTATCATGTGGAAGCAGATCCGCTTACTTATGATGAGGCGATGAAGACCAGATACGCAGTTTTCTGGAAGGAGGCGATTGACAATGAAATTGATTCCATCACCTCAAATAACACTTGGGTGTTGGTTGATCTTCCTGAAGGAGCGAAACCCATCGGATGCAAATGGATCTTCAAGAAGAAGATGAAAGCAGACGGAACTATTGACAAGTTCAAGGCTAGGCTGGTAACCAAGGGGTTTTCTCAGAAGCAGTGGATTGACTACTTTGACGCATATGCTCCAGTAGCCCGGATGACCACCATCAGAATGTGGATTGCTCTCCCAGCAATATATAAGATGGTGATACATCAGATGGATGTGAAAATAGCTTTCCTAAATGGTGGCTGACCGAAGAGATTTACATGCAACAGCCAGAGGGATTTGTCCTCAAGGGTCTTGAAGACAAAGTCTGTAAGTTGGTGAAATTCTTGTACGGTCTTAAACAGGCTCCCAAGATGTGGCATGAGATATTTGACAAGGTTATAAGGTCAAATGGCTACATGGTCAGCGAGACGGACAAGTGTGTTTACACGAAGTTCGTCGATGGAAGAGGTGTGATCGTTTGTCTGTACGTGGACGACATGCTAATCCTAGGTACGGATATGGGTTGTGTCTCGGAGACAAAGAAGTTCATCTCGAGCAAGTTCAGTATGAAAGACTTGGGGGAAGATGATGTGATCTTAGGGATCAAGATCATCCGGACAGACACTGGACTAGCGCTGTCACAGTCTCATTATATTGAGAAGATGATCACTCGTTACGGGTATCAGGATCTTCCAGGGATCAATACACCGTACAGGTGTATGTGATCTGAAGCTGAAGCCTAATTCAGGGGAAAGCGTCAGGCAACTAGAGTATGCAAGCATAATCGAGAGTTTGATGTATGCTACTACTGCCACAAGGCCTGACATAGCTTTTGTCGTGGAAATGCTGAGTCGTTTCATGAGCAACCCAGGCATTAAACCCTGGAAAGCTATGAAACGGGTTATGAGATATCTCAAGAAGACTCAGACATATGCACTGCACTACAACGGAGATTCGTCGGTACTGGAAGGCTTTAGTGATGCCAGCTGGTGCTCAGAAGTGAAGAGCGAGAGGTCCACAGGTGGATATATTTTTACAATGGATG